>PVKS010002073.1:0-67506 GCA_004027875.1 Aplodontia rufa | reverse complement strand
TGCCTACCGTTACCACCCAGTTAGTCCATTCAAACTAGGGTGAACTATTAGGTACAACTCTTGCAATCTAATGATTTTGCTTCTGAAAATTCCTGCGTTTACACAGGAGCTTCTGGGTGACTCCAAACCTTAATAGCTGGTCCATGGTAAAATAGATGATGCATGTCTTCCTCACCCCCATCCTGTACCAGGATTAGACACAAGGGCACTTAGCTACTGAGACACATCCTTATTCCCAGCTGCCCCCCTCTTTTTTCTTCAATGCTCCAACACTTAGTTGTGTACATGGGTGCTGGGGTTTGAACTCGAGTACTTGCGCATGCTGGGCAAGCACCATAACCGCCGAGCCACCGCTCAGGCACCCCCTCTTTTTTTTTTTAAGAAAGAGGGGCAGTGAGAGAGAGAGATAGAAAGAGAGAAACAATTTTATTAGTTTTTCATGCGGCTTTCGTTGCTCTGAGACTTTGTTGTGTACGTGGTGCTGGGGTTTGAACTCACGTACTCATGCATGCCAGGCAAGCACGTAACCACTGAGCCTCAACTCCAGCCCCACACCTCTGCCCTTTTTGAGACAGAGTCTCACCAAGTTGCTGAGGTTGGCTTTAAACTCACAATCCTGCCTCAGCCTCTCAAGCGGCTGACATTACAGGCATGCACCACCTTGCCTGGCCAAGGTCATCCTTTCTAAGCCACTGCCCAGAACCTCCATCCCAACCAAAGCATCTCTCTCTAAATATTTTGCACAGTGATCTTCTATAGATGGTCCCTTGTGGAGTCTAGCCTTTACTCCTTATGCATCAATAACAGCATTCCTATGTCGCCTAAGCTCCCTCCAAGGAGTCTGACCTCCGTGGTCTACCTTCCCCTTCTCCAGGAGGCTGAAGTTGGTCCCTTAATAACCCCACTGTTGCCCAGGATGCTTAATTTCTGCTAAGCTTCCTTCTGGCAGCCTCATCTCTTATTGCACCAGGGAGCAGGGCTGGCTTAGAATATCGTTGCTCCGCACACCGGTGGAAGGGAGTAGACAAACACCATCTCAACGACGCAGACCACTGCTTCTTGGCAAGACATCAAGCTCAGTCAGCAAATCCGAGAGGAGGAGCCAGCAGTCTTCAGGCCCAGAATTTCTCTTCTCACTCCTTTTGTAGGAGCAGGTACTCTTTACAGAGAGGCCAGGCCAGACTCAGGGCACACTGGCTGCTGAGCCGTGGTCCAGGAGCCAGTCACGATGGTGCATGCCTGTAATCCCAGCAACACGGGAGGCTGAGGCAGGAGGATCACAAATTCAAGGCTAGCCTGGGCAACTTAGCAGGATCCTGTCTCAAACTAAAAAATAACAAGGGCTCAGTGGCAGAGGTAGAGCACCCCTGTTTCAAGCCCCAGGACAAAAAAAAGAAAAAAAAAAGTAGTGATCCAAGGTATTTCAACTGGTGTTTACTCTTCCTCCTGCAACTCTAGCTCTCCCACTGTGCAGATTAGAGTCTCTTCCCATTGCCATTAAAATGACCTCTTGCCTCTGCCCTCATTCTTGTAATCTCAGAAGCTAGGCAGTTTTGTGTAATAAAGAAGGAGTGAGAAAAGCTGCCTTTGCTGGGGGGATTTTTTTTCCCATACTGGGGACTGAACCCAAAGGCACTGAGCCACTGAGTTACCCATTTTTATTTTTTACTTTGAGACAGGGTCTCACTCAGTTGCCTAGGCTGGCCTTGAATGTTGGGAGGACGTTTGCAGAAGGGGCGCATCTCCCACCGCTCTGGGCTTCAGTCTCTTGGCAGAAGGAGAAACAAGGCCCCCTCCAGCGCTCCCCCACCCTGAGGGACTCCAGGTCTCCTTTAGGGTCAGGATTATTTTCCAGCCTGGAAAATAAGATCTTGGCCTTTCTCTCCTCTGTCCCTGGTAAGCAACAGGGACACAATCTTCCACCCGCTCTAGGCGGAACGAGGACAATTTATAGAATTGTGCTGCTGTCCTTAGCCCTCATTGAGACGAAGAATTCATCTCTGTCTCTCAGGGTGGCTTCTTCTGCTGATGGTCATAAATTGCCTTGGTGATCACTTCCTGACCTCTTGCTCTTTTTGCTTCTGTGCTCAAAAGTTTATTAATATTTCTCTTAACTCCATATATAACCTTTGACTGCTTTCTCTCTTTTTTCTTAGGTGGAGTAGTATCCTTGGGGATGACGAACTCTGCTTCCACCCCTGTGTGCTTCTTTCTAGGCAGGGCTCCGTGCTTGGGATGAAGACAAATCTGCAGAAAGAAGATTCAAAAGGCCCCTGCTTTGGGACACTTCCAAACCAAAAACTATAATCAGAGCTAGCATTTACTGAATATTCATTGTGTGCCTAGTGTTACTCAAAGAACTGCATGTATGTTGACTTAATCAGTCTTCACAATTACCCCATGATTCCGTCAGCTTTGTGTTATTATAACTCAATACCTGAGACAGGATACTTACGATGAAATGAGGTTTAGGGGCTAGAACAATGGCTCAGCGGTTATAGCGCTTGCCTGGCATGTGTGAAGATGCGGGTTCAAACCTCAGCACTGTGTACACAATGAAGTGTCAGAGCAATGAAAGCCACATAAAAAACTAAATAAAATTGATTCTCTCTCTCTCTCTCTCTCTGTCCCTCTCTCTTAAAAAAAAAAAGGAAAGAGGTTTATTTAGCTCACAGTTTTGAAGGTTCAAAGTTCGAGATTGAGCAGCCCCATGGTTTTGGCCTCTGGTGAAGGCTATTGATGAAGTCACTTCATGGTAGCAGTGAATGGGGAGGCAAAGGATCACATCTCAAACAGGAAGCCAGAGAACTGGGTGGGGACAGGTTTGCACCTTTTATAACAACTCTCTGGTAAGAACTATCAAGGGGATCCATAAGAACTATCTCATGTTCCTCAGTGACCTGAGGATCTTCCTTTTATTATTTTATTTTATTTGTGCTCCTGGGGATTGAACCCAGGGGTACTCTACTACTGAGGTACATTGACAGCACTTTATTATTTTGAGACAGGGTCTCACTAAGTTGCCCAGGCTGGCCTTGAATTTGTGATCCTCCTGCCTCAGCCTCCCAAGTTGATGGAATTATACATGTGCCACTGCACCTGGCAGAATTTCCTTTATTTTATTTTATTTTATTTAAGAAAGAGGGGGGAGCTGGAGGAGTGGCTCAGTGGTTAAGGCGCTTGCCTGGCATGCGCAAGTACCAGAGTTCAAACCCCAGCCCCACGTACACAACAAAGTCTCAGAGAAACGAAATCCATGTGAAAAACTAAATAAAAAAAAAAAAAAAGAAAGAGGGGACAGTGAGAGAGAGAGAGAGAGAGAGAAGCAATTTTTATTTAGTTCTTCATGTGACTTTCATTCCTCTAACACTTCGTTGCGTATGTGGTGCTGGGGTTCAAACTCGCGTACTTGCGCATGCCAGGTAAGCGCCATAACCACAGAGCCACTGCTCCAGCCCCCAGAATCTCCTTTTATATGTTTCACCACCTCCGCATATTGCTGCCTGGGGATCAAGCCTCTAATCATTCGGACCCTCAGGAGACACCCAAACCATAGTTCCTTAAGGAAAACACTATTATAATCCCTGTCTTCAGATGGAGAAACCAATCATCAGAGGGGTTAAGTATATAAACCAAAGTCACACAGTATAAGGGCAGATGCCAGATTCAAATCCCTGTTTGCTTTCCTGTTTCTTGCTCTCACCGATGAGGAGGGGGTAACCCAGCTTCTTCTCTACCCTCAGGGAGCTCCAGAATAAGAGAACGTAGATAATCATTGCCTCCTAGGAGCCTCAGGTTTTGGAGACATGTCTGAGCTGGTGGGAAAGACACAGGCTTTGTCTTCAGAATTTCCACCTGATACTGGGGACGTAGCCCCAGGATGTTCCCATTTGGTGACAGTTATGCGATTACACTCTGGGAGACTCAGTTAATCCAATAAGACAGAATTGTATGCATTGATGCTGGAGAGATGAGAGTGGAGCAGAGTTGGGGGAGTTTAACTGGGATTGCCCTAGAAGGAAGGGAAGTGGTGCAGGATGGGCAATAGGTAGAAGAAATGCTAGTGGAGAGAAGAGGGCAGGGTTCGCTGATGGCAATTCCAGGAAGCAGGAGTTTGCTCAGCTTAGTAGTTCTCAATTCTGGCTGACCATCTGAATTACTTTGGGGTGTGTTTATTTTATTTTATTTTATTTTGGTTTGGGGGTGCTTTGCCCTGGAGTGTTTTACCAGTGGTGCTTTACCGCTGAATTACATCCCCAGGTTATTTTGAAACAAAGTCTGAATTACTGAGGCTGGCCTCACACTTGTGATCCTCCTGCCTCAGCCTCTCAAGTTGCTGGCATTATGGGCATGTACCACAGTTCCTGACCTTCAAAGTATGTTTGAAAATATTGATGCCTGGACAAAAACCCAGAACATTCCTTCTTAGTAGGACAAAGCCTCAATAATGTTTTTCATTCGTTTGTGTGCTTGGGGCTTGAATCAGGGGTAAAGCCAGAGGTGTTTCACTACTGAGATACATCCCCAGTCTTTTTAATTTAATTTTAGTTTTTGAGACAGGGATCTGAGGATCCCACTAAATTGCTCATGCTGGCCTTGAACTAGAGAGCCTCCCCCCTCAGCCTCGGGAGTCCCTGGGATTACCTGCATTAGCTCAATATTGTTTTCCAAAAACACATCTGAAGATTCTAATGCAGCTGGTGCATGGTGGCACACACCTGTAGCCCCAGGATCATGAGTTCGAGGTGAGCCTAGGCAATTTAGCCAGACCTTGTCTCAAAATAAAAAACAAAATGGGCTGGGGGTGTAGCTCAGTGGTAAAGTGCCCCTGAGTTCAAATGCAATACCAAAACTAAAAAAGAAAAAGGAGATTCTAATGCTTGGTTTGTGTTGAGGACCACTAGGGCATGAGGTCTTAAGGTCTAGGATCTGGGCTGCTGAAGGCTTACAGGGAGAGAATTCCAGAGAAGCGAGTGTCTATAAACTGAGTTGCTAAGGGTACAGAAGTAAAAGGAGACAGGGAAGGGAAGTACAGGGACCATGAAAAAGAGGCAAGATTGCTGCTTTGGGAGCTAGCAAGTGGAAGAAATTTGGCTTCTTGGTTGCAAGGGTTCTGAGATGAGATGGAAGCCCTGAGGGAAGTCAAGAGCTTTGGTAGCCCAGTGCTCCCTCGTGCTGAGAATAGTTATGAGGTCTGAATATCAGAAGTTGGAAAGCAGCAACAAGAACTAAGCTAAAGATGTTCTCTGAACATTTCTTCTAAACATTTTCCCAAGTCGCCAACACACTCCTCCTCTCTTGGTACCTTCATTCACAGTGAAAATAGAAAAGTCTGTCCCGTTGATCCTTCCAGAACACCCCTGCCTCAGGACCTTTGCAATGCGTTACCACCTACCTGCTGCATTCTTCCTTGAGTCACCTGGGTACCTGAGTTCCTCAGCTCCTTCAGGTCTGTGCTTAAATGTCACCGTAGCAGAGTAGCTTCCTTTGACTCCTTAGAAGAACAGCAATTCATCCTTCCCTCCCTATTTTTATTCTGATTTATTTATCTCCCATAGATGTTTACCATAACCTGGGATATTTTGTATTTTTCTATAGCTTCTCTCCCCTCCATAATGAAATACTAAAAGGG
Source organism: Aplodontia rufa (assembly GCA_004027875.1). NCBI lineage: Eukaryota > Metazoa > Chordata > Mammalia > Rodentia > Aplodontiidae > Aplodontia > Aplodontia rufa. The sequence continues at coordinate 61,874 of PVKS010002073.1, read as the reverse complement.
AGGGATTTTTTGTCTGAATTTTTTCATTGTTGTATCCCCAAAGGCTAGAATTGTAACTGGAACATAGCAGGCACTGAAGAAACGTCTTTCGAATACATGATTAATGAATGAATAAATAAAAAGCCCTTATATGTCTATATGTCGGTTTGTGCCTGTATCTGTGATTGCATGCTTATTCTTCGGGGCTAGATATGGCTCCATTTTTTAAAGTGTGTGTTTTCCTTTGCATATGTGTTTTTGAACATGAGGACGGTTCTCTGGGTCTGTGCATATTATGCTTCTGCATATGAGCCTGTGTATTTTTCTGCTTGTGTTCTCTAGTTGTGTGTGGATGAGTCTGGACCACTCAGTGTCAGGCTCCTCTTAGGGAAGAGGAATTGTTGCTGTCTTGAACCAGCAGAGGGCACCGGAGAGCCATGCGCCTTAGCTCCGGGGCCGAATGGGGAAAATCTTGGCGGGGAGTGTTAGGGACCCAGGAGACCCAGAATCTGTAAGGAAAGACGTGCAGAATTCTCTAGGCTAGCGTTATTGTAAAGTTATGCAATTCCCGTGGCTCCTCTGTTATTCCCCCTCGATTCATCCGTTGCAGACCAGACAGCCAGGCGCTCTCAGCAAACCTGTGAGCAGGATTTGGTTAGGGGTTGGGAGAGGAGCTGGTTTCCATACTGAGCCCTTGAGGGCAGACCCTCCCCTGAAGGTCCTCATTACTCTCACCAGAAATCCCCTCCCTCCCAGTTCCTCCATCTCTCGACCCCAAAGGATCTCCAACTCCTGCGTGCTTAGAGATCTTCCCGCGGCTGCTCTGTCCTCTGGCCAGCCTTCGGAGGAGAGGCGAGAGGAGAGGAGATCCGGAGGACCTGGCCCTTCAAAGCCGTCGAGTTGGCTGGCTCTCCCTCTGGATGGGTAAATGCCCAAAATGAACAAAGGAAGGGTCGACAGTGCCTCTTCGCGGCTGCTAAGAACTCCAACGCTTACCCTGGCCCCTCCGAGGCCAAAGGAACCCCACCACCCCGCCCCTCGCCGCGCAGGGGTTCAAGGCCAGACCAAGAAGCGGGTCCAGCTGCGGGTTCTGTAGGTGCGGAGAGGAATGTACCTCCCCGCTCCAACATTCCTAGTCAATTGAGAATTCTTAATTTGGAGAATCTAGGGTTCGATTCTGGTGTGACATTATTTTTTAAGAGGTCTTTAAGCTTTTTAACACCCTCCCCAACACACATATTCAAACACACGCTCACACGCCCTCCACCACCACGGTCATCCCCTGGGCTAGAGGGTCATCCTTAGCCCAAGTCCCCCCACCCCGTCCACAGCTCAGTTCCGTCCTCCGGGAGCCAAGATTGCATCGGTAAATGGGAGGGGCGCGGGCGGGCAGAGGTCCAGCCGGTCCTGCTCCGGAGCTCCCGACAGTCGCGTTCTTTACCCCCTATGCCTTTGCCCTCGATTCCTTTCTCTGCTCTCCGGCCATCTCGGTTCCAGCGAGAGGAGCGGAGTGTGTGCGCGCGCGTTGGGGGGCAGGGGAGGGCTGGTGGAGGGAGGCGCCGTCGGAGGGAGAGTAGACGTCAGGAGGAGGGAGGGAGACGGAGACCGGGAAGGAAGAGAAGGGGAGAGAAAGGGAGAGCGGCACCGAGATCCAAAGGGACCCGAGATAAAGCTGGAGAGCAGAAATAATTGAGGGGAGGGGGCGGGACGAGAAGAAGGGCTGGGAGGAAAGAGAAAGAGGCGCGGAGGAAGGGAAGTGAGTTTGTGCGCGTGAGTGTGTGTGTGTGTGTGTGTGTGTGCGCTCGTGTGCAGGGCGGGCGGGCGGGGGGCGGGCTCCGGGCTCCCTCCTCCCAGCCCGCTCCTCTCGCTCGCTCGCCAACTCCGGGCCCCAGCCGCGGGCGGGCGCACGGCCGGCGGGCAGCATGCTGAGCCTCCTCGTCTGGATCCTCACTCTCTCCGACACTTTCTCCCAAGGTAAGCACCCTCCCAGCCGGCCCCCAACGCTCGGCGCCCACCCCGCGTCCCGGGGCCGCGCAGCCGCGGGGGAGCGGGGGTGCCGCGGCTGGCGCCGGGGTCCAGACCCCGAGAGTCCTGGGGGAGGGGGCGCGGAGTTACCGCGCTGGCTAGAAGGAGTTTTCCGTTGATTTGCCCAAGTTGTTTCCTCTGGCTGCGCGGGAGAACGGAGAATTGGGGCCGCGAGGGCCGGGGTCGGAGTGAAAAGGGGACCTGAACGCTCCAAGTCTTTCTTGGAGCCTCTGGCAGCCCCATCTGCCCCTCTGAGGCCGGGGGTCCGCACCCCTGGGTTCTGGCTAAAGAAAAAGCTGGAAAGCGGGTGGGGTTTCAAATTTGGGGTGGTTGTGGGCGGAAAGCTGTCTCCGGAAGATGATGCTAGGGTATCCCCCTACTCCAGCCCAGCCCCTGGGTTGGGGGTGGTGAGTCTGACCCCGGTTCCTGGCCGCCTGGGGCTGCCCGCTCTAGAGGAAGGAGAGTGCTTGGGGCCTCTGGTGGGGATTTGGAACCTCTGCCCGCGGGGGCTCTGGGCGGGGAGTGGAGTTCCAAATGCAGCTTCTGGCCGGGTTGATAGGGAGGGGGCACTGAAGGGGGTTTGGCACCCACTTGGGGTCCGGAAAGTGTTGGTGTCTGGGGCTCGTTTGGAACTGGAAGGGGAGAAGCTGGGAAGTGAGGGAGGTGGTCAACAGAGATGAGGATGTTGTTAGTGTATCCTGAGCAGGGCTGGTGTGTTTGTGTGTGCATGTGCGTGTGTGTATGTGTGTGTGTGTGTGTGTGTGTGTGTACACCAAGAGTCCAAATTCCAGACAGGACTGGGGTCTGTGGGAGAGGGTTCTGGCCTTCCTTCTGGGTCTGACTCCAAGGGAGATTGAATCCTTCTGAGCTCCACCCCCCACCCCAAATGGAACTGACACACAGATCAACACACAAACACCATGAAACAGTCACAGACATTGAGACAGACTACTCACCTCCTGAGACATAGACATACCCACAAACCTCCCCCACAGTGAGACAGACACACAAAGACACAGATTCCTCCCTGCACATGGCACACACCGCACATTCTTATATACCCCTCGTCCAAACTCGAATGTACAGTTGATGTCTGCAGGTGGGCATTCACAAGGACACCTACTTTTATACACACAAATGCTTCCACATACATCAGCCCTCAAGCAAACAAAGAAACTTGAACAGTTACACAGGCAGACACCTATGGAGTCTACAAAATGGAGAAGGTGGTCTTTTTTGGGGAGGGGGAAAGATCTGGGAAGAGGGAAATCAGCTTGCATAGAAAAGTCTCAAGGCATAGCCCAGCTCTGTCCCCTTCCTCCTTTGTGTGTGTGTGTGTGTGTGTGTGTGTGACTGGGGTGTTTCACTCGACCCCTCCTCTCCTTGTCAGGCCCCTCCCGAACTCTGAAGGCAAAGCCTAGCTGAGTTGGTGGGGGCTGGTCTAGAGCCCTCTTTCCTCCCGGGGCACCAAGGGTCCCCTCCTCCAAACACCCTTAAGGTATGGGAAACACACATCCCTGGTGTGAGAGTGGGAGGTGATGTGGAGGGAAAGGGGGAGGCCTGGCCTCTGGGTTGGCAGAACAGGCCAGCCACTTGGCAGAAAGTTGGGAAGATGACTTAAGTTCTGACTTTGTTCCGCCAAGCTGTGAGGGAGGGGGAGAAGGGGGAGGGTGGCCTGGTGGGGGAGGGGGGCTGGGTCAGTATTGGCATGTGTCAGGGGCAAGCTGCTGTCTGTCCCTCTCTCACAGCCCTCACATGTCAGCAGCACGGATGCGAATGGGCTTTAAGGAACAAAAGCTGCCGTTAGCAAACAGGAGAGACATGTGGATTGAATCGGGCTCTGGAATGGTCAGAAAGAAATGTGTGTGCTCTGTGTCTCTCTCCCTTTGGAAAGGGGGAAGGGGCTAGGGAACTCAGCTCCTCCCACCTCCTGACCTCGTGTGTGTGTGTGTGTGTGTGTGTGTGTGTGTGTGTGTGTGTGTGTGAGAGAGAGAGAGAGAGACCTCATGAAAGTGTGAAAGTATTTGGAGGGGGGAGGATAGCAAGAAAGGAAAAGAAGGGAATACTCTGGAGGGAGAGGAAATCACTATTGAGCATTCATGGAAGCTCGGCAAGGGGCTGGGGGGGCAGGAGGGAAAGAGCAGGGTTCTGGGGAGAATGCAACTTACAGACCCCCTGGCCTTAGCCTTCATCCATAGAAACAACAGAGTTCTGGGCCAGGGACTGAGGTGCTGCATGGGTGGAAGGATGGGGAGGAAGATGGCCCAAGAGGGCAACAGAATTGAGGGGAGCAGAGAGGAGGAGCAGGGAAGGGGAGATTCAGCCTAGGCCCGGAAATAAAAATCGTGTTTTAAAGAATTTCAATGGGCTTCATCAATCTTCATTTTTCACTAAATAATTTTCTGTATCTTATCTAAATGAAAACCATTATCCTTCCCCCCGTTTCCATCATGCGCTGGCTCCTCAGACTGATTGCGCTAAAAATTGAAATATTTATTCATTTTCTGGGAGATTTTCTCGCTCCCTAGTCTCGGGGAGGAGAAATTGAAAAAGAAAGATTATAGCTAATCAGAGCAATGTGGGATGACAGGCCGGCCAGGGCGGGAGCTGCCTCCAGAGTTGGGGGGTGGCTGTGGGGGTGGGGAGAAATCTGTCCCTCTCATCCTCAGAGCTCTCCCTGGCAGTCCTACTATTGCTTTTGAGGGGAGTAAAGGGTGAAGGGGAGAGACCCAGGGGCATCCTAAATTCCCAGTGTTTAACTCTCTGAGCACAGCTATACCCTGGCAGAGAACAGCTGGTCTGGGAGAGGAGTTGGGAACTGGCCGTCCCCTCCCGGTTCTGCACATGGAAGCACACACACTCCAGATGTCCCACTTCTGCCCAAAGCAGGGCATTGATCTTGGGGAAGAGGCAGGGGGAGACTGGCAGAAAGTAGAATACTGGGTCCCCCTCCTTGACCTTGATTGGACTCCACCTTCTGCCTTCCAAGTGAGTACACAGACCCAAAGAAATGCCAAGTACTTGGTGCCATAGCCCTGGATCCAGATCACTTAATCAGGAGAGGAAGCAGCACCCATTCCTTCTCATCTTCTCCTTCCCATAGCAGGGTGGTTGGCCATCCTGTTTCTGCCTTTGGTTCCCCTGTGGGATGGGGTGAGTGCAGAAGACCCCTGCTCTTACCGCACACATTCAGAGACTGTCATGCTCTAAGGAAGCTCCTTTAGGACCTCTTTATGTCATTAGGGACCAACTCTTCATTTCTCTCTTATCCAGTAATTTCTGGTCCAGTGTTGCGCATACAGTAAATGTCCCTTAAAAATATCTGATCTGGGGCTGGAGCGGTGGCTCCGCGGTTTTGGCACTTGCCTGGCAAGCACGAGGACCCGGGTTCAAACCCCAGCGCCACGTACTCAACGAAGTGTTGGAGTGACAAAGGCCATGTGAAAAAACTAAATAAAGTTGTTTCTCTCTTTCTCTGTCTCTCTCACTGTCCCTCTCTCTTTAAAAAAAAAAAAAATCTGATCAATGGATTGATTTGGTGACATTGCCGCAGTGTTGGAGGGAGGCAGTATTAGATGGTGATTAAATCACAGGCTCACATTCAACTCCCAACTTGGTAGTCACGCAAGCTTACCGAGTCCTGTGCTCTCTCTGTGCCTCAGTTTGTACATCTGTAAAGCGAGGAGAGTAGCAACACCTCGTGGGGCCGTGCTGGCCATTCAATATGTTGGTCCATGGAAGGTGCATGGAACGGTGTGTGGTACAGAAGCCCTCAGTAAACGCTCCATACGACTTTGTGTCTGGATGGATGTGGATAGTCGATTGAGCTGTCTGAACAGCCTCCTTTCTTCTTTATGATTCTTTGTTTTCTAGCCCCAGCAACCTTGATTCTTGGCCCTGGGCTTCAATCAACCTCTGCTTTGTATCTTGTGGAAAGAAACCAGTTGTGGCAGACCCAAAGGAGAAAACTCAGACCTCCCTCACCCATATTGGAGATTTCAGAAAAGGTTTCAGGAAGGGACTTGAGGAGAGGGCAAAGTAGAAGGGGTTGGCATTCAAGTGAGAAGGAGCCGAAGCTCTCCTGAGAAAAGAAGAGAGTCACTAGCCCCAAGGTGGTGCATATCAGTCTGGAAATAATATGAATCATTTGTTGAGCCCTTATGCTAATTACTAATTATGCATTAGCTAATCTAATCTACACAACAATCCTTCCAAAATCTACTCTAAGTATTCCCACTTCATGGTGAAAAACCAAGGTTTATGTATTATTTTTGGTATTAGGGGTTGAATCCAGGGGTGCTTTACCACTGAGCTACATCCCTAATCCTTTTTATTTTTATTTTGAGACAGGCTCTTGCTAAGTAGCTGAGGCTGGCCTTGAACTTGCGATCCTCCTGCATCAGCCTCCCACTATGCCCACTATGCCCAGCTAAGTAATTTTTTCTTTGGTGATGATGTGCTACTGAATGACTTTTTTTTTTCTTTTTTTCTTTTTGGTACTAGGGATTGAACCCAGGGTTGCTTAACCACTGAGCCATATTCCCACCCCTTTTTACTTTTATTTTGAGACAGGGTATTACTAAGTTGCTTCGGGCCTTGCTAAATTGCTGAGACTGGCTTTGAACTTGTGATCCTCCTGCCTCACCTCCCAAGTCACTGGGATTACAGATGTGTACCACCATGCTGGGCTACTAACTGACTCTTTGAAAAAGATTTTATTGGCACATAAGGTTTGCAATCCCATGTTTATTTATTATAATAAACACAAATGTAACCATATAGGCCAGTGAATTACAGATTGGAAACTACCCCTGTCCCATTCAAGGCTGACTCTTGGAGTGACTTAGAGGCATACAGAGGCCTGGGGTGAAGCACTGAGTTGGGGACAATCTTAGGACAAGACTCTCACAAGTATCCATTTCCAAATCAGTCCAGGGGCTGGAACACATGGAGCCTGGGGTCTTCAATGGCTCTTCCAACCTGCCAGATTAGGGTCTTAGGTCCGCTTCTTAGACTGTGTCCTGGGGATCTGCCTAGACTAGATTAGTGAAAAGTTGTTATAAGAGATCAGCTCCAAGCTGAAGGTGGTGCACGCCTGTGATCCATGCAACTTGGAAGACTAAGGCAGGAGAATTCCAAGTTGGAGGTCAAGTCTGGAAACTTGGTGAGACCCTGACTCAAAGGACTGGGTGTAGTAGCTCAATGGTAAAGTGCCCCTGGGTTCAACCCACATTACCCCCTCTAAAAGTTATATGGCTTGCTAAAGGGTGGAAGAGTTAGCCTGGGGAGGGTGGAAGTTAGGTCTGGAAGGCAGCTTCCTTAATCTGCCCAACTTCTGGAAGCTGTTTCCATCTGAGAGTAGGGAAGTTCCTCTACATGCTTCCAGAGATGAGAAACTGTGTCCCTTCCTGACCTACCAGTTCCTGTCTGGTTTCTTCCCAGGGTTACTGGCCAGTTGACTTGGCGATCTCCCATAAGGAACTTTGACCTGGAAAAGACTGAGGGTGTGGTGGTGGGGGTCATCAGTGGAGGAGGAAGAGAAATGTGAGGCCTGGGAGAGGCGGTCCTAAAAGTCAGGAAGGAGAACAGATTCAGAGTGAAGAAGGTCATTTGCTTTTGCGAAGGGTCTACTTTGTGTTTTGCATATATTAGTAACTAATTTACACTGACAAGCTGTTAAAGGTAGATGTTATTATTCCCATTTTACATTTGTACAGCAAGGACTCAATAATCAATAAGATTCTATAAAATGTAAATGACAGAGCCGGGACTGGAATGTGAACAGGGCAGTTGGAGTGGTAAGCAGGGATGGATCCCAGGAAAAGCTCCTGAAAGCCACGCATCTACCTCTTTTACGTTGCTGATGCGTGCAAGCCTGTGGATATATGCACATGCACACATTTAATGCTCTGGTGCACACTCACAGCTGTTTCTCATCCTCATGCACATTTGGACAGGTATCTCTGTCTTTGCCCCAGTCCTTCCTTCCATTCACCAAGTGCGCTGGGGTGCAACAGTGTTGCATTTCTGTGTATCCTTCTCCTTCAGGCTGCAGCCCCTACTTCTTGCTTTGTCTGGCATGCTCTGCATCCTCTCTGACAGAGCCCTTGAGTTCTTGGTTCTCTGACTCAGGTCCCTCTGCATCCTGCAGCCCCCAGCTTCTCCGACAATGGCAAACCTGACTGAGTTCTTGGAGCACCCGAGGTGGAAACTTCTTAGTTCCCAGGTGCTCGCCACTGAACATCATTTCTTTCCTCTCTTCATCCCACTCACTCTCCCTCCTATACATCAGCCTCCTCCCATGTGGAAGGAGCTTCCGGTTTCTCCTTCCTCCAAGCTTAATTTCTTCAGCAACTTTTATTAACCTTTGTCGTCTCGAGGGGCTGCAGTCCTCATCCCTCTCTGCCCTTCTTGAGCCCATTTAGCAAAATTAGGATGGTATTGAAATAAATGGGGCCTGCAGGCAGCCAACCTCCTCAGGATTGAGGGTCCTAAATCCAATGATGGAAATCTCTAGCACTTTCCAGCAAATTTCATGAGCTTCCCAGGAGACAAGTTTGCTGCTTCATTCCTCTGTGGCCCTCCTGGGAAGGGGGTGGAAGAGTATCCCAGAGGGCTGTGGAGCCCGGGTTTTGAGACAAGGAAGGGACACTCAGGAAGTTGAGTCTCTGCTGCTCAGCCCAGCAATGCTGTCCCAGGAGACTGTCCCGCTGGCTAGTTTAGGAACCATAGATTCTTCCTGAGAACAAAACCATTTGTTCTCTCTGCTGTGTTTCCTTCTGAGGGGACCTGAATGCAATTAGTACAAACTCTGTTCCTTCATCAGCAAAAATGTATAGTCATGCATTGCTTAACCATGGAAACACAATTCTTTGGGAAAAGTTGTTAGGTGATTTCCTCATTGTGCGAACATTACGAGGTATTCTTGCCCGAACTAAGATGGGTGTGATGTCAACTAGGTGACAATTTTCTGTGACCACAGTCACATAGGTGGTCTGTCACTGATGTCACTGATGGAAATGCCCTTATGTGGAACATGATTGTATTGCATGCTTGTGTATTTGTGTTGCAAAAGGAATAAAACACTATCCCTGCTCCAAAGGGTCTTACTTCATGATTGAGTTGGAAATTATTCACTCCAGTAGACTTTAGTTTCCTCTTCCACAAAATAGGGACAACTATTTTTTAATGTATCAACAAATATACATCACTATATATATTCAAAATATACTGGTAAGAATTATGTAGAATCTAGGGGCTGGAGTAGTGGCTTGGCGGTTACGGCGCTTGCTTGGCATGCGCGAGTACGTGAGTTCAAACCCCAGCACCACGTACACAACTGAGTGTCTGAGCAACGAAAGCCATGTGAAAAGCTCAATAACAATTGATTCTGTTTCTCTCTCTCATTGTCCCTCTCTGTTTAAAAAAAAAAAAAAAAAGAATTATGTAGAATCTAAAAAATGACAGCTCCTTCCCCTCCAAGAAGTTAAAATACAGATACAGGAAGGGTCCTGATAATGCAGGAATGGAGCGAGGAGTTGGTGGTGTCAGGATAGTGTGCAGATCAGAGCTGGAGAGTTCAAGACAGAGGGGTTTGCTGTGAGTTCTAGTCACCAGGAAAGGCCCTTTGGAGGAATCCGGCCTAAGAAAGGGGCCCCTTGCAGATGTGGCCCTCAGAGTGAGAAAAAACACCTGGCTGGCTGAACTTCCCAGGCAAGGTGCGGCTGCCTGCTGGGTAGGCACCAGGAGGCTGTCTTAATTCAGGATGCGAATGAGGTGGTCTGAAGCACGGACTGGGTTCAGACCCTTAGAAGGTCCTGAAAGGCCAAGCCAGGTGTTTTGGCCCAGGCCTGAAATCCCAGCAACTTGGGGAGATCCCAACTAAGTCGTTTGGGTGACTTAATAAAATCCTGTCTCAAAATAAAAAGCAAAAGGGCAGGGGAATCTAACTAATTCAGTGATAAAGCACCTCTCTGGGTTCAACTCCAGTATAAAACAAAACAAAACAAAAAAACCCAGGCCAAAAACTCCAGTAAGAAGAAGGGAGGGGGTGGAGCGGTGGCTCAGCAGTTACAGCTGCTTGCGCGGCATGCACAAGTACTAGAGTTCAAACCCCAGCACCACATACCCAAAAAAGTCAGAGCAACAGAAGGCCACATGAAAAACTAAATAAGAATTGTTTCTTTCTCTCTCTCACTGTCCCTCTCTCTTAAAAAAATAAATAAATAAAAGGGAGCCAGGCACTACTGATATTTAAGGAGAGACAAAGGATGTATTAACAACAGGTATGGTCCTCATCTCATGCTTCATGAAACCCTCCCATCCTCTTAGACTCTCCCACCCCCACCCTGTACTGAGGATTGAAGCCAGAGAGGCTCTACCCCTGAGCAACATCCCCAACCCTTTATTATTATTTTAAAATTTTGAGACAAAAAAAAAATTTTGCTGAGATGCCCTGATTGGTTTGCAAACCTGTGATCCTCCTGCCTCCGCCTCCAGAGTCCCTGGGATCACAGGTGTGCATCAGTACTCCTGGCTCCTCTTAAACTCTTTTATGTGCTGGAGCTGCTGTGGAAATTTGCAGCCCCTTTAGTTTAAAAAGATGAGCCAGAGAGATAATCAGGGCTTGGCCAAAACAGAAGTGAGCAGAACGTCTTAAAGAAATATCAGTTCCTCCTTGGCAAGTCTCATCTATGAACTGAGTTGAGGAGGCATTGGGATTTGGGGAAATCTTTTTTTTTTTTTTTTTTTCTGTGAATCTTTGGGTATAAGATAAAGACTCCTAGAGACAGAATTCAATGGAGACAGTCAAGAGGAGAGCCTTGGGGCTGAAGCAGTGGCTCAGTGGTTATGGCGCTTGACTGGCATGCGCAAGTACACAAGTTCAAACCCCAGTACCCACATACACAATGAAGTCTCAGAAAAATGAAAGCCACGTGAAAAACTAAATAAAATTGTTTGTCTCCCCCCACCTCTTAAAAAAAAAAAAAAAGAGGAGATCCTTGCAGCCTCTAAGATACCTGAATCTGAGTCAAGGTCCTTTGTCTCCTCCTAGCCTGGGCCATGTCTACAGGGCCCAGAGTCAAGGGAAACGTTTGATTCCATCAGAGAGAGGGCCAATTCGGGTTTAATCCCTTCAGGGTCAACCCTGGGCCCTTTTCACTGGTCAGTGGCCTTAGCTCTAAGTGCATTTAAGGGGCTGAGCCTAGAGGTTTGAAAACCTCTGCCAGGAAGTAGAGCTCTGGTTTTTCAAATGGAAACCTTTGAAAAGGGGCCCGCGGGGGGGGGGGGGGTGAGAGCCCACTCCTAAGTGAGCTGTAGTTTTTTTTTGTTTTGTTTTTTTGTTTTTTTGTGTGCTAGTCCTAGACCTGGGGATAAAAAGGTAAGTGAGATTTAGTCTCTGTCCTTGAGGCGCTCTTAGCCTGGTGTGGAAGATGGAAGTATAAACACATATTGACAATCCTATAAGATAAAGGTTGGGAGAGAGGTATGTGAAAAATGCTGAAGTCTAACTGTCCAAGCCAGGGGCAGGAGAGGGGGGAGCAGAGGCGCAAGCCAGGCAGGGGGAGGGGACGTGCACAGATGTGAGCTCAGGGGCTGCCCAGCCTCTGGAATGCAGGCTGTTCAAGATATCCTGACTCTGGACAATCCCTGATTGTACCCCCTGCTCCGGATGGAAGGAGCTGAGGAATCCGAAGGAGTGAGCCGGTCCCTCCCAAGGATTATGTTTTCCAGGAACAAAGGCAGTTTATATAAAGCACACTTTCCCCAAATCTCCCAACCTCTTGTGTCCAGCTCCCGTCTCCCCACCTCTACCCCCACCCATTAGCGCAGATTTCTAAATTAACAGCATTCTCCTAATCAGCTTAGCGGAGGTTTTATTATTATTATTATTTGGTCCCCCCTTTCCTGAATTCTCCCAGGAACGGCCTGGGGCCCTGCTCGCTCCATTACCCAGCATCGTCAAGCCAGGAGGAGGTTTTAACTGCTTCTTCCCATTCGATTCGCTTAACTGGGAGGTTATAAAAAAGAGGGGAGACTGGGAGCCTGAGAAGGCATTTTCTAAGAAGCAGAAACCAAGGGACACAGAGGCTGGCAAGTTAAGCTCTGGGAGAGGTTGAGGTTTTCTTCATCTAGAGTCCAAACAGGACTTCCTGCCTGGACAGTACTGGATTTTAATCCCAAACCCTGAGCAACTGACCTACTGCTGTGTCTCCCGGTTCCCCTCCTCCAAATCTTTCTGCCTGACTGCACTGTGGGATGCAGTGGGGGCTGAGGTCCTAGCTGCCCTCTGTCTCCCACACGTTCACAGCAGGCAGTGCGGCCAGCTCTACCTCCCCCGCCTCCCAGGAATCCCAGGTCAGCTACTTTGTTGATGATGTTGGTTTCCAGGCTGAAGCATCTATACCCCCTGCTCCCCCCCAAGCACACATCTGGGATGTCTGGTGAGTCAGTGGGTGAAGTGAGAATGCAAACTCATTTTAATGTCAGTGTGAGCCAAATATAATTAGAAAGGAAAAAAAAATCTGACTTTGCAAAATAAATAAATAAATAAATCGAATGCACAGCCAAGTTGAAATGGCTTCCGGATTATCTGGACCGAGGCTGTTCTCCATTTATGCAGAAAATTGAGAGGGGAGCCATTAAAGCCTGAATCTAAGGCATTTCGTTGGCACACATTGCCTTAGGTTTCTTACCAGGGTCATGTCAGAAGACGCAAACTAGTCCCCAGAACTGTACAACCCCCTAACCCGAGGAGGGTCTGTGAGGAGGGTCTGTGGGACGGTCGGATCCTTTGCCAGAAGGGCTGCTTCTTGTCACTTATTTGGAACCTCAGTTTTCCCATCTGTAAAATGCAGATGACTGTTCCTACCTCGCAGGGTGAGGACGGAATGAAACTGGAATGAAACAATTTATTAAGGAGCAGTATTTATTTGGTGCTCAATAAAACATTGTTATGAATATTGCTCAGTGTTTGTTTTTCACAGTTCACAGTGCAAGACAGACCTGAGGGAGGAAACTAGAGAATGAGAGGGGAGCAAATACTAGGCTAAGTACAGATCAGTCCGTGCTAATGGAGCCAAGGGAAGGGACCAGTGATGTGGGCAATCCCTGTTCTCTGGGGTTCAGGGATCTTTTGGGAGGGGGCAGCAGAGAATAATGGAAAGCGTGCTGCTTTAGAATTAGGTGTTCTGGGGCTGGAGTGGTGGCTCAGCGGTTTTGGCGCTTGCCTGGCAAGCATGAGGACCCGGGTTCAAACCCCAGCACCACGTACACAACTGAGTGTTGGAGCAACTAAGGCCATGTGAAAAACTAAATAAAGTTGTTTCTCTCTTTCTCTGTCTCTCTCACTGTCCCTCTCTCTTAAAAAAAAAAATAGAATTAGGTGTTCATAGATCTGGAGATGGAGTGAGCCTCTGTTTCCTCATCTGTAAAATGGAGTGATGGCACCTACCCACCTCTATTTTAAGCCCTGAAAATATCACTCTTAGGGCACAGTAACCTTGAGGAGCATTTTGACCACTGTCTCTCCAGAAGAGCTCAACTCATTGTGTGTATTAGAACAAAGGCTCTCAGACTTTAGTGTGCTTACAAAACATCTGGGGAAGCCAGGGTCCTAGCAACTAAGGCTAAGGCTGGAGGATCAGCAGCCTGGGTAACTTAGCAAGACTGGGTCTCAAATTAAAAATAAAAAGGGCTGGGGATGTAGTTCAGTGATAGAGCATCCTTGTGTTCAATCCCCAGACCTGAAAACAAAGCAAAAAATAAGAAAAAAAAAAACCCAAACAAAAAAACTGGGAATCTCTTTAAAAAGCAGACTCTGACTCTGAAAGGCTGGGGCCAGGTGAGGTTGATGCTGCTGGTCCTAGGACCACACTCTGAGGTGTGAGAGGATGCTTTCCTCTAGGGAAATAGATCTGAGCCGTTCTAATGGGAATCAAGAGAAAATAGAATTCATTAACAGAATTTGCTTTTCAGCCAGCTTGGTTGTATAACCCAGTCCTGATGGATCATTGATTCAGGAGCCCTGATGTGTTTGTTTTAGGAAAGCAGGTCTTGGGAGAAGAGAGGGCGCAGAGTTTGCTGGGCTGTGCCTGTCCTCAGCCACAGCACTCACCTGACCATCTCCTCCCAGCTGCCCGGCCCTCCCTGCTAAATCTTCATTCATGCTTCCACCTGCAAAGTGGAAAGCCAGTGTTTGGAAACTCTTCTGTGCCAGAGCCAGTCATTTCCATCTGATTTTTTTTTCTTTCTTTCTTTCTTTTTTTTAATGAAAGGCCTCGTAATTCATCTCAATGGGAGCTTTGGGTGACACCATTCTGACAGAGCATGTAGTTAAGGTTTTGACACTGTTGGTGGGTCATGAGCAAATCATGTGATTGGGGAAGGAAGGGAGGTCATGGGCTTCACCAGGGACATGATTTTGGGGGAGCAGTGGGCAATGATCTCTGGACATGTCAGCTTCTCATCCTCTTGGAGACCTGCCAACATGATGCCCTAACTCAGTCTCCCTCCCATTTTCATTGCTGTAAGAGCTCTGGGTTGCAGAGGAAGATCCACAGGTCAGAGAGGAGAAACCCCAGACTGCAGGGATCTCCTGGTTCTGGAGGGAAACTTGGACAGGGACACCCATGGATTCTCCTTCATCTTCTTTTCCTCCCCATAAAACTGTCACACGTTTGGCCACCTCCAAGTGTGAATGGGAACACGTGCAGACTCTAAGCAGCAGTGGGTTCATAGTAAATAAGGAAGGGGTGAGACGGATCAGATTGGGATTCCTGGACTGATATCAGAGATGAAAATGGAGGAATAATTTTTTAAGAACCCAAACATCATCCACGAACAGTGCTGCACACCTGTAATCCCAGAGATTTGGGGAGGTTGCAAGTTCAAGGCCAGCTTGGGCAATTTAGGGAGACTGTGTCTCAGATTGAAAAAAATAAAAAGAGGGCTGGAGCGGTGGCTCCGCAGTTAGGGCACCTGCCTGGCGCGTGCAAGGATGCGGGTTCGAACCCCAGTACCACGTACACCACAAAGGGTCGGAGCAACGAAAGCCACGTGAAAAACTAAATAAAATTGGTTTCCTCCTTCTCTCTCTCACTGTTCATCTCTTTTTTAAATAAATAAGAAAAATAAATAAAATGAAAAAGAGCTGGGGCTGTAGGTCAGTGGTAGTGCCCCTGGGTTTCAATTCCTCCTACTACCAAAAAAATAAAAACAAAAACTCTCAGTATCTTTGGACTCTCAAAATAGCTTTTTTTTTTTTTTTTTTGGTACTGGGGATTGAATGCAGGGGCGCTTCACCACTGATAGCAGTATTTCCAGTCTTTTCTATTTTGAGACAGTTTCTCTAAGTTCCTGAAACTGGCCTTGAACTTGCCACCTCCCTGCTTCAGCATCCCTAGTCACAGGGATTATAGGCATACGCCACCTAGCCCAGCTCCAAGACTGAACTAACTGGAGCTGACCTGGACATCCATGTTTGAAGAAAAGGAATTTCATCAGCTTTCTCTGCTCACTTGCTGTCATAACTGATACTCTCTGGCAAGCAGAAAGTTCTTTGTGTCTCACCTGAAACTTTCCATTTCCTGCGTGGAAACTGTCTAATGAGAGACTATACCAGAATACATCTTCAGTATTCTCTATGCCTGGTATATTTTTTCAAACTTTTTTTTTTTTTTTTTTTTTTTTTAAGAGAGAGGGACAGTGAGAGAGACAGAGAAAGGGAGAAACAACTTTATTTAGTTTTTCACATGGCCTTCGTTGCTCCAACACTTAGCTGGGGTTTGAACCTGGGTCCTCGTGCTTGCCACGCAAGCGCCGAAACCGCTGAGCCACCGCTCCAGCCCCTATTTTTTCAAACTTAAAGGCAAATTTCCTTATATTAAGAAACAAACTTAGAGAGGACATAGGTGAGGCTTCTTCTGAGGCCTCACATGAGCCAAAGAAGTTTCATTCATTAGGAATTAAATTTGCTTTCCAGCAAACCACGGAGGCTGTCCTCCACAGTGTCCCCAGCCAGGGTCAGAAAAGTGGGAGCTCACAGGCACCTGACCGAGTCATTGTGCCCTTGCCTGTCCAGTTTCCCCTTCCCTGCAGCTCAGAGCAGCTGGGGGCCTGAGGGCTCTGGTATCCTTCCCAGATCTCTGGTCACAGGCGTGGGTCCCTCCTCCTCCCTCTATGGAGGTGGTGTGTGTGTGGCAGGCTGAGAGAGATGCTGGCATCTACTGCTGAAGCCAGGAAGGTAGGGAAGTGAGCACAGAGGAGTAGAGGGGGGTGGGCCTAACCCACAATTGGTACCTGTTTTAGCAGAAATATTTTCCTCTCAATCACAGGGATGTCCTCTGCCCAGCTTTGTGTGGATGGACACCAAGTAATGTGAGTGTGGGCAGATGAAGGAGAGGATAGGGCATCAAAGGTGGGGTGCCTGTCTTTGGGAATCTCCTAATCTGATGAAGGAGCTGGGCATTTTCCTAAGATACTGTACCTATTAGAGAAGTCCAAACTCTTAGCTCTGAAATTGAACTTGAGAAAGAAGGCTTGATTTCTGCTATTGGATAGGTAACTACAACAGGGGAAATGCGTAACTCATCCTCAGAGCATATAAACACATGCATACCTAGATCATTTAAATAAGGGGGGTGGATTTTGAAGCCTGTTATGCATCTGCACAGAAGAGGATAGGAAGAGGTACTGGAAACTGGGCGCAGTGGTACACACCTACGATGCCAACCACTCAGGAGACTGAGGCGGGAGGATCACAAGTTCAAGGCCAGCCTCAGCAACTCAGCAAGACTCTCAGCAATTTAGTGAGAATCTGTCTCAAAATAAAAGGGACTAGGGATATAACTCAGTGGTACAGCACCCCTGGGTTCAATCCCCAGTGAGGAAGGAAAACAGAAAAAGAAAATGCTGGAGGAACTGCAGCTGGGCAGTCAGTTAAGGAAGGTTCCCTGGGAGCGGGGAAGGAGGGCAACAGGCAACAATGGAGCCAGGCGGGAAGGAGTGACAGGAAGAGAGAAAGGTAGGAGAAATTACCCTGTAGAAGGAGGGCTTGGTAGAAGATGAGCAGGGGCCAGGGAAAGATCTGGATCTTTAGGGGAAGCTAAGAGCCCTGCGTCACCTTGCCAAGTGTGGCCCCTGCAACATTCACACCAACCTTGTGACACATTCCCACGTACATGGGCATCCCCCTCCGTAAGGTCTGCTATTCAGGCAGCTCCTGTTCCCTTGAGTTCAGGGTGAGCCTTTGGTCCCCCTAAAGAGAAGTGCAGGAGGCTGGTCCTGGAAGGAGACAGTAGTGACAGGGCTATGCATGTTTCCAGTGTGGACCCTGCCTGGGGGGCAGCCTGCATATTCAGGGGTGATGTACGCTTTTTCAAGGGTAGGAGGATAGGACAGCCATGGCCTGGGGTCCTAGAAGTTCAGCCTGTGGCCTGGCATGGGGACAATCTGCTCAGCCCGCTCTGTGGCTGTTGTGCGGCAGCAAAGCCGCAGGCCCCAGTGATCCAGCTCTCCCTGCCCCCCAGCCGGATGCTCCCCAGGCCCTCTTCCTCCTGCTGTCCTTCCCTGTCTGTTGGTCTGTCACTCGGCAGGAGTGAAATGCGCCCTGCTCCTGAAGCATTTGGTGCTTGATAATTTGTGGATTATAGCTAACTCTCGATAAAGATTCCCCTAATTGCTTGGCTCACCTCAGGTTCTATCATCAAAGCAAAGCCGAGAGGCCCCCCTCTCGCCCTCCTTTTCTTTTTATTATCTCTTAATTAATCACTCTGGCTTTCACACTTAGCAGATAATTACAGTCTCCTGGGCATGCAGCTCATTTTCATAACCTCCTGCTCCAAGCCGGCAGCCGAGGGGGTGGGGAGAAAGGGAGAGAAGGGGAGAGTGGGCAGAGCCTTGCTGGAGGAAGGTGGGGGTGCTGGGAGAAGAACGGGATGTGGGGAGAGCTGAGAACATGGGAACCAGGCCCCTTGGCCTGCCTAGCAGACCCCAGGAGTCCCTGCCACTGGATAGTCCCTGCCTGCTGGGGAAGCCCCCACCCGGTGACACAATCTTTATCCCCGGAGCTGCTAGCTCCCTTGGCCTGCTCTGGGGTACAGCAGGAGGTGTGATTAGGTCAGAAAGCTTAGGAGGAGCCCAAGATGGTCCCAAGGGATGTTCATGCACCCATGCGCTGGGAAGTGGGGCACTCAGAAGTGGGCAAGGCTGTGACAGCGGAAAGAGACAGCGGCTGCCCTCAGATTAGGACCCAGGCCTGGGAACATTTCTGCTTTGGAAGGAGCAGAACACATACACTGGGGCTGGAGCCCATGGAAAGGAACAGGGAATGACCCCTGAGTTATACACTCAGAAGAAGGAAAAGGCTCAGCACCTTCCTTTCCCAGGTGGAGACGGTGCCAGGTGTTTCCAGATGTGCTCATGTTCCCATTTTAGAGACGGGAAAACAGCTGCAGCTCCAAGAGAGTGATTTGGCAAGCCACACCAAGTTAAATCCAGGCTTGTCTGATTGACTGAAAAGGTCCTCTTCTTTTTACCCCACCCCACCCTCTTTTTGTTACTGGGGATTGAACCCAGGGGTACTTTACCACTGAGCTACAACCCGAGCCCTTTTTATTTTTTATTTTGACACAAGTCTCTCTAAATTGACCCGGCTGGCCTCAAATTTGCAGTTCTGGCAGCTGGTGAGACTCCTAAGTAGCTGGGATTATAGGCGTGTCCTCCCCAGCCTCTTGAAAAGGTTGTGTTCTTAACTGGATGAACCAGTCCCCACAGGGTCACAGCACAGGACAGGAAATGAGGGGAAAAGGGAGGGAGAGGATGCTCTTCCTGCTGGGCCCTCACCTCTGGACTTGAGAGCCCAGGGCTTTGCCATCTGGGTTTTCCTTGGGCTACCAATCCAGAGATAAGCAGAGAGGCCACAGGTCCAGATAAAGGATCAGAGAGGCTCAAGACAGAAGTTTACCCAGTGAATAAGACACAGGGCTGGACTGGGATCCAAACCTCTAGCCTGTGTTCAAATTCTGTCCCTCATTCCTGCGTCTGAAGCAAGACGTGGGCTTCTGCAAGTCCTAAAGGAATGGGTGAAGACCTGTAACCCCAGCTGCTGGGTAGGTTGAGGCTGGACATAGAAAGTTCAAGGCCAGCCTGGGCAACTTAGTGAGACCCAGTCTCAAAATAAAAAAAGGGCTGGGGATGTAGCTTGGTGGTAGAGCACCTTGGGGTTCAATTCCAAGCACAAAATTTAAAAAAATTCGAACCCCTGGATTGCCCTGCATTGTGCTTCTAGATGTGGTTTTTGGCCCCATTTATGCCCCTAATGGAGTGACCTTACTCAGTGACCCGGGCCTGTTTTCTTATACAATGAGAAGGTTAATCTCCAAGCTTTCTGGCTGCAGATTTCTGACTCTTTGCTATCCTGAGGGAGTTCACCAAAAGGACTGCCTCTTCCCAATGAGGAGGCCCTAGACCTCTCTGATTTATTTAGCGAGCTGTGGCTGGAGGGCCCGATTTCAGAGGCCCTGAGCTGGGGTGTCCCAGGAGGAGCTACGTGTGCTCAGGAACCAGAGCGGAAGCATAGATTGTATACGTGTTCGGGTCTGGACTTGGGGGAAGGAGCAGGAGCCCCCTATTACATGAACCTACACCCACACTGTCCTGGGGGTGGCCCAACCTGCTAGGGGAAGGTGGGGATCTGACCAGGGGTGTGGGTGCTTGCATGTGCATGTCGATGATAAGATTTTTCTCCCTGAAGAAACATGTTCTGGCTTCGCCCTGAACTTTTTAGCTTTGGTCTATGAAAAGGTTTTTTGCAGAGTCTTGTGGGAACATAAACATTTGGCAGATTTCTTTCCCTGAAAGCTATTTCTTCTCTTTTTCTGGGAACTTTAGCCTGCAAGATCAAGGCCCCTCCACCCTTCCCTCCTCCCTCTTTGTGAGACACCCAACCCCCCTCTCTCCTCCTCTTCCAAAATCAAAACAAAGTTAACTGGTGTGTACTGGGAATCATCTCCGGGTAAACTGGGCCAGAAGAAAGGAGTGAAGCAAACAGATAGCTCTCCCAAGAGGAGAAATTACAAGAGAGGGGAGAGAGAAAAAAATAAGAGAATGCATCAGTGGTGAAAAGTGAATTCCAGACATTTAAAATTCTTTTGGTTTTAATCATCTCAGAGGCCAACCCGAGCTGAGTTGTAGGGGAAGGGAAAGAATGAAAACCAGGGCCATCTACTCCCAGCTCCCAGCAATCTCAAGTCTGTCTGCAAAGACCTGGAGCCTGAGCTGTTCACTCTTCTCTGCCCAGACCCCCACCACCTCCCTCTGGCTTCTGACGGTCAGGTTTAGGTCCTCCAGAGTGCCCCTCTCCACTAACCCTCCCTTTTATCTAGGTTCACAGGCTCAGTTTACACTTGGTTTTAAAGCATTGACCTTTCAGGTTTTCCAGCCAGATTGCAAGTTCCCCAAGCCCCGGATTATGTTTTGTTCAAAACAAAACACAACTAACAACACATACTCGCCTCTTTCAGAAACCCTGCCTGGGGGCCTTCCCCGTGGGCTGGGGCCCTCAGATGAGGCTTCTCTCCCTCACTAGTGAAAGGGGGGGGGGCTGGAAGAGATTCCAGAAGGAAGGGGGAGGTGTGTTCCGATGGCCACCGCAGGATTCCCTCAAGGACTTTCCTGTGGGAAGGTTGTAGCCTCATCCCTGAAGCCTGAGGGATGCAGAGACTTTTTGTCCTTTTTTCAGGGACAGCCCCTGGCACTACTGGCTGGAGAAAGGGCCGGGGGAGAGGTGTGTGTGTGTGTGCAGGCATTTCTCTTTCCCTGACCAGGGTGGGTGTTCAGGTGAGGGAGTGAGTCAGGAAATTTTTGTTAGCCAGGGTGGCTGGGATCAGAGGGAAGCAGAAGCCAGGAAAGCTGTATGTTGAGCACATCCCAGCAGCCATACATGGGGACCACCTTTTCCTAGCCCTAAATTGCTGAGGCTGGCCTCCAATATGCAGTCCTCCTACCTCAGCCTCCCCAGCCTACGGGGTTACTGACTTGTTCCTCCATGCCCAGCTCAAATATTTCCTCCTTTGCTCAGCATCTTTCTTCCTTCTGAGCTCCCTCTCCCAGACCTTCTCCCTTAACAGTTCTGTTTCTCTCCTTTCATCAGGACATAACTGTCTTCTCGTTCTCATGACCACCAACTGTTTTTCCCACTCCATACTCCTCCACCCCTCTACTTTCCTAAAATTTTGATTCTTGTACCTCTGGTTTTTTTTTTTTTTTTTTAAATATTGCATCCCCCACCTCCCTTCTGCTTCCCCAGGGTAGATGAGAGTTGATCTCAGGATGGAGGCCCTTGGCCTGAATTTTACCTCTTCTTGGACTGCTTCTTCCTGGAGGAGTCTTGTGCTCTTTCAGGGCCTCTGTCTGTTGCGTTTGGCCGGGGAGCAGGGGGTGGGAGCTCACTGGAAGATGCTAGGGATGCCACTGGCCCAGAATTAATGTTCTTTTCAGCTTCTGGGTAAAAACGCAAGGTCTGGAGTTCAGATTGGTGAGTTCAAATCCAGGACCTGCCACCTCCTACCAGTGTGACTTTTGTGCAAGTCATTTCTCTTCCTAGCAGAACAGTGCCCTGTATCTGAAGTGATGGAAAAGATTGCATTAAATAATCTGTAGAATCCTTGGCATGGTATCCGAGATGTTTTCAGCATGTGGTATTTTTATTTTAATGGTACCCGGATTGAACCCAGTAGCACTCTACCACTGAGCTATATCCCTAACCCTAAATTGCTGAGGCTGGCCTCCAATATGCATTCCTCCTGCCTCAGCCTCCCCAGCCTATGGGGTTATTGACTTGTTCCATCATGCTCAACTCAAATATTTTATGATGCAGAGTAATGAAAAGAGTCCTGGATTTGAAGTTAGGAGCTCTGGGGTCAGATTCTGTCCTCTTAATCCTGACTTTGTGATTTGTACAAGTCTGTTTTCCTAACTATAACCGCCACATTGGAAGTTGAGAATATGAGGAAAGGTAAAGGGCTTGGGGACAGCGCCCCTTCTCAGTCTTGGTCTTGCATCTGCTCCCCAGTGCCTGGCATCAGCACTTATAAAATGTGTTAAAGGAGTATGACATGCTAATCTATGAACAAAGAATGTAGGAATGTCTTGCTTTAGAGGGGTACAGCCAACCCCGTTGTGGGGTCTGCCTGCCCCACTGTAGAGCGTATAGCTGCATCCTGGGCCTGTCCTCACTAAAACCCAGCAAAACCTCCCTCTCCGGGTACGGCAATAATCAGTCCTCCAGCCAAGTGCAGTGATGCCTGTCTGTAATCCCAGCTGCTCAGGAGGCTGAGGCAGGAGGATCGCAAGTTCAAGGCCAACCTGGGCAATTTCGTGAGACTGTCTCAAAATAAAAAAATTAAAAGGGCTGGGGATGTGGCTTAGTGGCAGAGCGACCCTGGGTTCATTCCCCAGTACCAAGCAAGACTAAACAAAGCAACAAAACCAGTCTTCCAGACCCTTTCAGATGTACTTCAGGAAGAAAAATTCCCTCACCTGAGAACCAGAGGAGGAACCAGAAATCAAGTCTTCTGATTTTCTAAAATGTCCCATTGTAGTCCATTTTCCTTTTTATCCAAATATTTAACCTTGACCCCTTGTTGCATACAGTTAGGAGAGGCCTGGCAGGTGGGCACACACCTATAATCCCAATGACTCAGGAGGCAGAGGCAGGAAGATTGCAAAATGCAAGCCCACTTAGTGAGACCCTGACTCAAAAGGAAAAAATAAAAAGGAGTCGGATGTAGCTCAGTGGTAGAGGACCCCTGGGTTTGATTTCCAGTGCCTCAAAAATAAATAAATGAGGGGCTGAAGTGGTTGCTCAGTGGTTGGAGCCCTTGCCTGGCATGACTGAGGACCCCGGTTCAAACCCCAGCACCACATACACAACTAAGTGTCAGAGAAGTAAAGGCCAGATGGAAAAATAAAATAGATTCTGTCTCCCTCCCTCTCTCTCTCTCTCTTTTTTTTAAAGAGGGACAGTGAGAGAGAGACAGGGAAAGGGAGAAACAACTTTATTTAGTTTTTCACATGGCCTTAGTTGCTCCAACACTTAGTTGTGTACGTGGTGCTGGGGTTTGAACCCGGGTCCTCGTGCTTGCCAGGCAAGCGCTGAAACCGCTGAGCCACCGCTCCAGCCCCTCTCTCTCTCTTTTTTAAAGAGAGAGGGACAGTGAGAGAGAGAGAAAGAATCAATTTTTTATTTAGTTTTGCATGGACTTTCGTTGCTCAGACACTTCATTGTGTACGTGGTGCTGGGGTTTGAACCCGCGTACTCGGGCATGCAAGGCAAGCTCTGTAACCGCTGAGCCACCGCTGCAGCCCCTATCTCTCTCTCTTAAACAGAATAACAAAATAAATGAGAGGTTTAGATTGTTGAGGAAATATTTTGTCCTCCAGATAATTTTATTTTTTTTATTTTATTTTTTTTTAAAGAGAGAGGGACAGTGAGAGAGACAGAGAAAGAGAGAAACAACTTTATTTAGTTTTTCACATGGCCTTAGTTGCTCTAACACTTAGTTGTGTACGTGGTGCTGGGGTTTGAACCTGGGTCCTCGTGCTTGCCAGGCAAGCGCTGAAACCACTGAGCCACCGCTCCAGCCCCCAGATAATTTTAGAAGTGATAAGGTTTCCAGATAATCCTGTGTATGACTTTCCTGTCTATCTAAAGTCTGGGATAGGGAGAGAGGCAGGTGGCAGAGTCATCTGGGTGACCCACTAGGTGGGGTGAAAGGAGGCCCTGACTTCCTCTAGGAAGGGTCACTGGAGGATCCCCCACATCTCTGCTCTAAGCGAGGAAGTGTGGAGTCCTGGTCATGCCAGGTGCCAGTGTCCCCAGGTGCCTGCTCCCCTCTCACACAGCACCTCTCATAGCTGCTGAGACATCTCCTCAGGGTGCCAGGGCCTACAGCTTGAAACTCACAGATTTAATCCAACCCTCAGGGTGCGAAAACCAGGACCTAGAGGGTGCTTGGCTCACTGCCCCAGAGCAGGGGCTGGAACGGGAAGTTCCGTCTTTTCCTTCCCCAGCGATCGGATGCACACTGGAAAACTTCTGCTTCCTCCAGGTCTCTCCACAGATTGCCCTGCTTTCCCCACGTGGCACAGCTCAGAAGGTCCTTTCTGACAGGACAGGACACGGTGCACACTCCGGTAACCCCAGTGGCTGGCTGAGACGGGAGCATGGCCAGTCTGAGGCCAGCCTTCGCATCGTAGCGAGACCTTGTTTCAAAATTAGGAAAATATCAAAAGGGCTGGGAATGTGGCTCAGAGATAAGGTCCTGGGGTTCAATCCCTACTGCGTGGGCAGGGGGGCAGGAGTATTTTCTGGGGGTGCAGGGTGGTAACAGAAGGAACCTACTTGCCCATTAACTGCTGGAGGAATTGGGGCCCAGAGAGGAAGGTGGCAGTCCCCAGAGGATATAGGATGACACCGCTCCTGAGACTGTCAGCAGATCCCCCACCCTCCCCAGATATGCCCTTATCTTTCAACCTCTGCCCCCATCCCTCCTCAGCGCCCCCCTCTTGCTGTCATAGCAACCAGGGGATTAGGACCGGCTTGGAAGCCAAAAGATATGGGAGAGGGCTTAGAGGAGAGGCAGGTGGAAGGAGGTAATGAGAGAAGGAGGTGATGATAAGGTAACAGCTGGGAGGGGGAAGTGGAGGGCAGGGAGGAAGGTGAAGGGAAGGGGGGAGAAGGAGAGAAACCTCATCCCTAGTAAGAGAGGAAAAGGGGGGGTGAGAGGGAGAAACCTCAACTTTTATTTAAAATCAGAGAGCAGTTGTACGCCTGGAGTTGTTGTCATGGCAACGGCAAAGAAAAGGAGATAGGGAGCCTGTGAAGCCGTGAAAACCCAACAGGGGTAAATGTTTAAAGCCAGGAACAAAAACCATTCAGAGATAATTAAGTAACAGGCTGCAGGTTCCATACTTCTCTCCCTCGTCAGGGGACTGGGCCCGAGATGCCAGCCTGCTTCTGCCTCCTTCTCCTTGTCCATCCTTCACTCCCTCCGCTGAGAAGCAGCCGGGGAACGCCAGCCCTTCATCCCAGTTTCTTTCCTCTGGCTGGGACTGCCCTCCAGCCTCAGCACCTCAGACAAGGCTGGACAAGTTTTCTCCCCCTGCCTCTCCCCTTTCTTTGGGTACTGGGGATCACCCCCAAGGGCGCTCTATACCCAGCCCTTTTTATTTTTATTTTTGAGACAGCATCTTACCAAGTTGCCCAGGCTGGCCTCTAACTTGTGATCCTCCTGCCTCAGCCTCCCAGTTTGCTGAGATTAAGAGGCTTATGAAACCTCACTGTGCTCTCTTCCTCCCTTTTAAGAAAAATAAGGTCTTTGTAGGGGGAAGAGGGCTTTGGTCACATCAATGGGAGAATTTCTGGACACCGAGTTCCAGATGAATGAGTTGTGAGCTTGCTCCCTTCCTGGACTGTTCTCAAGGAGAAAGATATATCTGCCATTGGTGAGGACAGCCTCAGTGTCCAGCCTCTGCGTGGACTCTGGCTTGTGGGCGTGCTTGGGTTGTTCCTCAAGGAGAGCACTTGCTAGCCAGGCCTTCACTGTAAGGCCACCTCTACTTCCTCTGTGAGTGCCTCTTAGGATTTTTCCAGGCTAATCTCCCCAAACTTCAACATGCCAAACACTAAGCTAATATTTTTGGGGTTAGGTATACTTTAGAGCATTTTTTTTCTGTTTTTTAAATATTTTAGAGCCTTCTTTTTTCTTTTTTTAAAGAGAGTGACAGAGAGAGAGAAAGAGAGAAACAATTTTTATTTAGTTTTTCATGTGGCCTTCATTGCTGCAAGACCTTGTTGTGTAGGTGGTGCTGGGGTTTGAACTCCCTTCCTCGCGCAAGCCAGGCAAGCGCTGTAACCGCCAAGCCACCGCTCCAGCCCAGGCTTTCTTCTTTTTAAAATGAGTCTCACTTGGGGCCTCTCACCCACCCCAGACATCACAATAGCTGACTGGCCCCTTGCCCCATCTCCTTCATGAAATAATCCTTTGACTTCTCTCTCCCCCTATCTTCAGATGCCTCCCGAGAAATCATGACTCTCAGGGCTGTGATGTCTTTTCCTTCCTCTCATCTCAGGATGCAGCTCTGAGCTGGGGGCAAAACATAGCTGTCGGAAGAGTCCTGTTAGACGTCACACTTGTCACCAATCCACTCCTGCACACACTCTTGGGTTTTCTCCGTGGACTAAGCCAGACGGTCTGAGAGTTGCAAACTGAGACCGAAGGGTTCTGGCCCCTTCAAGCACCGCTTTTCCTGAGCTGGGCTTCTGGCATGCGCCAGCAGCCTGAGCTGAGGAATGTTCTACAGAGCAGCCCTGTGAAACTCCTTAGTGTATTTATGGTAGAGATGTCATCCGGGATATGGGTCCACATATCATAGTGTCCTTTTATGAGGATCTATTGGTAAAAGTTCCCTAGTCGTTTCCTAAGACACCGGGTGTTTTTTTATTTTATAGTTGCAATAAATTGTGTCACTGATTTTGAATTTTTCCTCTATGCATTGGCTGCTTGGAAGCTCAGGGCTGAAGCTTGCAGTTCATCTCTGAAGAGGGCTTCAGGATCCTATGGCATGAATTTAGTAGATCAGCTTTACCCCAACCTCAATTTATTTCTCTTCATCTTATTATTCTTTTTCCTGCTTCCCTAATCACCACCATGCCCACCTGATGTCCAATCTTTTTTCTTAATTTATATTTCATTTTATTTATTTCTATGATTTGTAGTACCGGGGACTGAATTCAGGGATGTGTTACCACTGAACCATAGCCCCAGCTCTTTTTGTATTTTATTTTGAGGCAAAGTCTTGCTAAATTCCCCAGGCAGAACTTGAACTTGCGATCCTCCTGCCTTGGCCTCCTGAGTAGCTGGGATTATAGGCGTGTGCCGCTATGCGTGGCTTAGTTTATGTTTTATATCAGTGACCAAATGTGTTCACATGTGTTGTCTCAAATCTTTTAGGGAATGAGTTAGCTAATTAAATGAGTTAAACTATACGAAACATGTAGTAGCATTGTGCCTGGCAAATCGTAAGAAAGCAATGAAAATGTTAGCTACTATTTTAAGGAAACAAACATTATGAATTGTCTCTAATCTTCCTTTCGAGGCACAGTAAAGATGGACCAGAGGCTGCAGAGAGCTGTCTAGATTAAAAGCCGTCTGTAAATATAGTTAACACCCAGTTGACCCATTGGAAGGGGGAGCTTCAACATGCATGATACCCACTCTGAATTTTTTTTTTTAACCTTCTGGGTTTTTTTTTTTTTCAAACTTTGGAATGCATTATGCTGATAATGATGATGATAATAATCAGATTTGCTGTGCTTATTAGAGTTGACTTGGACTGCTTTTTAAATGAGTTTCTAATTCCCTGCTCACACCAAGACTGACAACCAAAACGTTCTGGGTGGCAAAAGGAATTGGGCTGCCCGGGATTAAGATTTTTCCATGGATAATCTCCAAAGTGAGGATCCTATGTTTGAGTAAGTGAGAGCTGAGATCCGTTTTGCTTAGCCAGACAAGGGAGAGGATGACGCCCAGGGAGGACAGGGTTAGAGAAGAGGGGCTGACACAGTGGGACCTCTGAGACTTAGCCTTACACTTTCTCCCCTACCTCTGAAATTTTTCTTTCTGGTCCGTTGGTTTCCACTGAACCTTTCTTTTGGTCCTGGGGGGAAAGAAAAAGAAAAAAGAGAGAAAGAAAAAGAGCCATGACAGCCCTGTTTTGTTCAACCCTACACTTACTGAGCGCTTCCTGTATGCTCAGTGCTGTTGGGTACCCTGGATGTGCCAGGTCCTTTTGTGCTCTCCTTACTGTTTAGGATGGGATTTTAGTTTGTTTCTTACTTTTTACTTGGAGGAGTTGCACAGTGATACCCTGCCCAGGTGATGGCATCTCTTCTCCCCTTCTCCCCTTCTCTCCAGGTCTTTGCAGCCCTTCCTCATTTTCTCCATTACACTTCTAACCTTCCCTTCCCTTTCAAGGGTATTCTTTTTCCTTTCACATATTCAAGATTGCTGTCCTTTGTTGCTAATTAGTTGTTTTTTTTTCTTTTGGTACTGGGAATTGAACCCAGGGGTACTTTACCACTGAGCCACATCCCGAACCCTTTAATTTTTCATTTTGAGAAAGGGTCTCACTAAGTTGCTCAGGGTGTGGCTAAATTGCCCAGGCTGGCTTTGAACTTGTGATCCCTCTTGCCTCTGCCTCCCAGAGTTGCTGGAATTACAGGCGTGAGCCACTACGCCCAGCTCTCCTTTATTTCTGTTAAAATAAATTTTAAAGAAAGAATATAGTTCCCTGTTAGCTTTTTATTTTTCAATTCAAACAACAGAAAACCTCTCCTGATTACTTACGTTGGGGGGAAAAGGCACCCCTCCCAATCTCTCAGTTCTTTTTCTTGTAAGACAAAAGATCCTTCAGAATTAGAGAGGAAGGAGGGGGAGAGAGAAAAAAGAAGAAGAAGAAGGGATTCCAGTTAAAAATCTTCATCAGGGTCAAAAACCTGACAGAAAAGCTTTGTTTGAAGGGAATGTGAAGGGGGGAGGAGGCCACTGGCAGCTGGGATCTCTCAACCTCTGAAGGCAAATATCTCAAGAGCTGAAGGAAATATAGAGATAGTGAACTCTGCCATTGAAGTAGTGGAATAGCTCTGATTTCCTTTCTAACAGGAGTCTTGTTCTTCTGAGGCTGGTAGGAAGGACTGGGGGCGGGAAGGAAGGGGAAGCAGGAACAGCCATTTTAGTTTCATCCAGGGTCAGAATTGCCAAGAGTGTTGGGGGGCGGGTAGGCCTGTGTGCTGCCCCACCTTCCCAGCCTACTGCTTGCTGAGAGCGGAGGAGAGAGTGGAGTTGAGGTGCAGTGGGAAGGCTAGTGGGACCCCGGCAGAGACCTATAGGCAGGTGGGAGGCCACCTGGACCTATGGATGAGAAGGGGGAGAGGAAGTATGGACATGGGCGGAGGGGTGGTGTGGGGCTGGCTTCCACCCTGTCAGCTTCTCTGGGACTGCGTAGGTAGACAGGATTCAAAGTTGACCCTTAAGAGGAAGAATGAAAACCAAGGATAGCACGGGGCACTGTTGAAGGGGACAGGAATGTGACAATGAACCCAGATGCTGTGGTGCATACCTGTAATCCTCCCAGTGACTAGGGGGCCGAGGCAGGAGGATCACACATTTGAGGTCAGCCCGGGCAACTTAGTGAAACTCTGTCTCAAAATAACAAGGGCCTGGGGATGGAGCGGTGGCTCAGTGGTTACAGCGCTTGCCTGGCATGTGTAAGTACATGGGTTCAAACCCCAGCAACCACATACACAACTAAGTGTCAGAGCAACGAAAGCCATGTGAAAAACTCAATAAAAGTTGATTCTCTCTGTCTCTCTGTCACTGTCCTTCTCTCTTTAAGAAAAAAAGAAAAATCTCAATTTTAAAAAAAAGAAAGGGCTGGAGAGGTGGCTCAGCTGTTATGGAGCTTGCCCAGCATGCGCAAGTACACGGGTTCAATCCCCAACACCACGTACACAGCTAAGTGTCGGAGCAACGAAAGCCATGTGAAAAACTCAATAGAAATTGATTCTCTCTCTCTCTCTCTCTTGCTATCCTCTCAAAAATAAAAAAATATATATATAATAATAAGGGCCTGGAATGTGGCTCAGTGGTAGAGTGCCCCTGGGTTCAATTCCCAGTACTGCAAGCAATAGACCAACAATGCTGGGTCTAGACCTCAGGGAGGGCTGGAATGTGGAGGAGAAGGGCCAGAGGGGATGGGAACTCATCCCTCATCACATTCAAGGAGATGCCGCCATGACAAGCAGGTTGAGAACTCTTGGTGGCAATGCTGATTTTGCCCTGGCACCTGGTGTCTAGCCATCGATTGATCTGTCATGAGAGAGAACGAAACAATTTTAATGTTAGCCCAAACAAAACATAATTAGGACGAGAAATTTGCTTCTGCTATTGCTGCTGCAGCAGTTACATAAGATTCGTTTTGATGACTGGGGAGCAGCCTTCCCATATCTCTGGCTTGAACCAAAGGAATAGAGGCTCAGAGCCTCCAGACTGCCTCCTGCCAGGGAGCAAGCTGTCTCTGGGCCTGGAACAGACACCGAGCAAAGAAAGGCCTGGATCCAAGAACTTAGAACATGTGGGCGAAGGGGAACTGAGAGATAAGGGGGCAAAAGACAGAGGAACAGACTGGAGAGGGGAAAGAATAGAGACCGGAGGCAGGAGGAGGTTCTGCGGTGTTGGAGGAAGGGAGGGCAAAACCAAACAAACATAAAAAGCATCAAATTATCCCTAGACCATTGTAGAAGGACAAGGTGGATTCAGGAGGGAATTAACTCTGTCTGTCCTGTATGATTATTACTACATACGCTCTCAGGCAGGCAAAGGAAAGGCCGTGGAGCATTTTGGCAGAGACTCTGGGTGATTGGGAGGGGGTGGCGGTGGGGTGACTTTGTGGGGTGACATTCGTGCTGAATGTCAAAGCCACAGACGCATCCAGGCTGGGCCCCCTCAACACAGCTTTTCCCTCAGAGCACTTAACTTGGGTGGAGAGAGGCAGGAGTGGAAACTCCAGGCCTAATTGCTAGGTCTCTTTCAGCTCTTCCAGGGAGCAGGGGGCAGGAAATTCCTCAAATTCCAGGCTTGTAGGATCATTGCTGAGCGTTAACCGCAGAGCTAGGGAAAGAGGCAGGGAGGCAGAAAGAGCTGCTGCTTCTCCATCTTCTTTTCCCTTCAGTTTTAAAACAGCAGCAAAATTAGAAGGGTCTAGAGGGGCTGCTAAGAGAGAGGCCCCAAACAGAATAATCCCCAGGTGGAAAAAGCCCCAGGTCTGGGAATCCCAGAGAAATTAGCCCCGACTTGAATAGTGAGCTTCAAAAACACACAGCTGTGGACAGGGCCAGGAATTTTTTTCCCAGGGTGAATTTTTTTAGCTCTCAGAAATAACAAGTGGAAAGGAACTTGCTCTGGAGCACCCAGGCAAGAACTGTCTTGTTGAGATAGATGACCCTGGGAGGAGACCGGAGAAGGGTGTCAGCCTTGGTGTTTGCTCCAAGGGGGACACCGGTGGGGTCTTTCTCCTCTCCCAGCCCTCCTCCCATGACACCGTTGCCTGGACAGTACAGATCTCCATTCCCATTTGCCTCCCAGATGCACCTCACACGCTACAAGAAGGCAATCTTCCCAGTTCCCCCCAAAAGAATTAACTGTTCCTTCCTTTGGGCTTCCAGAGCAAATTGCTTGTACTTGGATACTTGGACAGAGTATATTCCATCTTAATCATAGTGACTTGTTTCCAACCACCTCCTGCGTGAGACCAACCCTTCCAGGACTGGGAATTTGTAACTTCCCTTTCTTGCCTCTTCTCTCAGCACATAGGAGAATGTCAGCCACACTGTAAGTAGTACACACACACACACACACACACACACAAATGCGTGTTGAGTGACTATCCCGGTTATTTTATTTATTTTTTTAAAGAGGCAGAGTCAGTGAGAGGGAGAGAGAATCAATTTTATTTCGTTTTTCATGTGGCTTTCGTTGCTCACTTTGTTGTGTACATGGTGCTGGGGTTCGAACCCGCATCCCTGTGCATGCGAGGCAAGCGCCGTGACCGCCAAGCCACCGCTCCATCCCCAGTATTCCAGTTATTTGAGGGTGGATTATCCACTTGATAGGTCCCCATAATGAGGTTTAATTCGAAGTCTAGTTCCTTTTCCAACTCAGCTCTTCACACTATCACTTAATACGTGCTCAGAGAAGGCAAATACTTTTTAAATATTACCTTCTGCAGAACATAATTAGGTGCTGCTAAAAATTCATTATCCTGCTTTCCAATGCCAAAAAGAAATGACTTTTGCATTATCCACACCACCGCTCTTCCTCGATGGTATGGTTAACCGAAATGTGAACGTTTTCATTGTAATTGATGATGGGGACCCTCTAAAGGGCAGTTGGATTTCTGGGACCGAGGAGGAAGTAGCAGCAGCCCTTGTCCTCTGTAATCCTTTGTTCTCAGTTGTTAAGTGTCCTGGGATTTGCACTGAGGGCTGGGGATCCCACCCTTAGCAGCAACCTAAAAATGGCCTCAACCGGAATCTCAAAATTTTAGTCGAAAACTCTGGAGCCCACCAGGTGTGGTGGCACATGCCTGTAATCCCAGCTACTCAGAGGCTGTGGCAGGTGGATCCCAAGTTCAAGGGCAGCTGGTGGAAATATTGTGGTGTTGTGGAAAGGGTTCTGTTTGAGCCATGACCTTCAGCTTCATCTTCTTCCTGACTCTGCTGTTAAGGAGCTGTGTGAGTTTGAACAAGTTGCTTAACCTTGCTGGGCTTTAGTAACTCCTAACAGGAGGTTGTGCTAGCCAACGGCTCCTTTTAGCTGTAGTTTTTTGTGTAAGTCTATAATTGAGGTTGAAAAGAAATGCGCATACACATGATTTTTGAGTGAAACTATTTGCTTTCTATAATAGGTTACCATAGGTTATAATAGGTTCTAGAATAAGATACGTTATAAAATGTTTTCAATCCGTCTCCTTCCTCCCTTTCCTAGGGAAGACTGAAATCCTCCCCCAACCCCACCCAGGTTCAGTGGGTGAGGCCACTGTGGATTTAGGAATTGTTTTCTCTTGGTACTGGGGATTGAACCCAGGAATGGTCTACCCCTAAGCTATATCACTAGATCTTTCATTTTATTGATTTATTTTTATTTTGAGACTGGGTCTCTTTAAGTCGCCCAGGCTGACTTTGAACTTTCAATCCCCCAGCTTCAGCCTCCAGAGTCCCTGGTGCACCCCTGACCTGAATGTGATCTTCTTATTCCCCCAGATCTCTTCTCGGGCCCATGCCTGATTTTTTTCTTTTTTTTTAAGAGAGAGGGACAGACAGAGAGAGAGAATCAATTTTATTTAGTTTTCCACGTGGCTTTCGTTGCTCCAACACTTCATTGTGTATGTGGTGCTGGGCTTTGAACCTGCGTCCCTGCAATGCCACTGCCCCACAGCTGGCTCTTTAAGGGCTTTGTTCAAGGGACTTTCCTTAGCCATGTTTTGTTCACTTGAAGTAAATTATGCCTGTTTTTACCAGGATCTTTGTAAGCAACCTCAGGTAAATACGATGCAACCTGAGGCGTTAAATTCAGAAGAAAGTAGCCCGGGTGTGGTGTGCACGGGGCTGGGTCAGACTTCCTTGAAGACACTGCAGTAGGAATCTAAAGGAGGGGACAGGGCTGGGAGTGCAGGGGAAGAAATGCACCCCAGCTGTGTGTGGGCGTGGTTGGGGAGAGACTTGATAGTTGTTAAAGTCTTCTGCACCTGGATTCTTAGTAGGCAGCTTTTGTGGGTTCTGAGAAATAGGTCAACAAAATGAAATTTGAGTGGCTGCCTTCCAGTTTCTGAGCACAAGGAAGTGAGGAAGGCAAGAAGCTAGGCGGCTCTTGGAGGGGTCATTATCATCCAAATGAGGCCATTGGGACGCGAGGGGTGTGGAGAGCATTTTAAATGGAAGAAGGGAAGCTCAGCCATGCAACTTTTCACTGTGCCGAACAACTACTGTGCGCTGGGGTGTCAGATGTGGAAGGGACTTTAGAGGTGATCTAGTCTCAGAATTAAGAAAGTGAAGGGCCTGAGAAAGGCTGCAGCCCCCACAGCCCCCCAACCCACCCCAAGCCACTCAGCTGACTGAGCCAGCCTGGGCTAGAAGTCCTGATTTAGGATTCCCATTATAGTGCTCCATTCCAGTGCCCCCCTTTCTTTAGTGCTCCTAGGGATTGAATACAGGGGTGCTCTACCACCGAGCTACATCCTCAGACTTTTTTATTTTGAGTCAGGTTCTTGCTAAGTTGCCCAGGCTGGCCTTGAACTTGTGATCCTCCTGCTTCTCCAGGACTCTGTTACAGCTATGCACAGCCCATGCATGGTCTTTGACTTCTGCTTCTCCATTGGCTTTGCATCTAGCGTCCAGGGGGCTCCAAGGGTAAAGGGACCTTAACACATTCAGGATCCCTACTATAGGTGTGTCAACCTCCTATGGTAAAAAGTCAGGATTTACCCCAGATCCTTTCCAACTGCCCAAATCCCAGGTCCTAGGATTGAACTCCTCATACAGCCTCTGGAAGCAATTGCACAATAGCTTAATCAGAAAAGAGGGAGAGAGGGCCCAAGTGTTCAGGCAAGTACTGCCGGCTAGGCTGCTCTCCTGCCACCCGCGATTCCTGTGGCCAGTATAAAGGACATCTGCAGACCTTCTGCTAAAGTACCACAGGCCCCAGCCTGCTTCCAGCCTGTTTCTTCCTCGGAACACTTATCTGCACCTGCCCAGTCTGTACAAATGGGAAGAGGTCTTGGATTAGGTCCAGGAGGAGTGAGGAGGTGCTAGGAGCAACCACCCCAGATGATGTTAGAACCTTCAGGTGTCCTCTGATGTTATTTCTGGGAGCCGTATGGCCTCTATGCCCTCTTCTCCATGGCCGACAGCCATGATTTGGGCCACCCAAATGCAGAGTTCCTGGCCTAGAAGGTTATACCATTCCCCTTTGGTCTTGCAAAGGGCAAAAAGTGCAAACTCTGCTCCTGATCTCCTTTTTGTCCTTGGGAGTGGTGGAAAGTGGGAGGAGAGGGCAGGCTCCCTAGGGACTGGGACAGGCTTTGGCATCCTCTCTACAAAGAATCTTCTTTCCCCTTTGGTTGATGGGGAAGACTAGTTTTAGACAATCAACAGTATGATTTCATTTCAATCCATTTCAGTTTTTTTTTTTAAAGAATCAACTTTATTTAGCTTTTCTTGCTGTGTACGTGGTGCTGGGGTTTGAACTCGCGTACTTGCGCATGCCTGGCAAGTGCCTTAACTGCTGAGCCACCGCTCCAGCCCCAATCTGTTTCAATTTGTTAAGTGTTTGTAGAGTGCCAGGCCCTGTTAGATGCTGAGGAACAGATGAATATTATACAGTTACCTGCCTTCCAGGAGCTCAGAGCTAAGCAAGTTTTTATTTAAGACCAATGACACTGGTCCCAAATATAGCAGAGACTGGCTACAGGGAGAGAGGCACTGAGAGGCAGAAAATGAGCATAATAATGGAAGTCCTCTCCTGACCATGCATTCTCCCTTCTTTGGCGAGCAGGCAGGTTGATACAATGGAAAGAACACAAGAAGAGGAGTTAGAAGACTTGGTGACTTCTCTTAGCTTTGCCATTAGTGCACTATGTGTAACTGTTCTGCCTTTCAGTGCCCCAACTCTAATTATTATTATTATTATTATTTTGTGTGCCGGGAATTGAACCTGGGGTGCTTTACCACTGAACTTCATTCTCAGCCCTTTTTATTTATTTATGTGTTTTTCTAATTTTGAGACAGGGTCTCACTAAGTTTCCCAAGCTGGCCTTGAATTTGGGATTCTCCTGCCTTCACCTCCCAAATCACTGGGATTATAGACATGTGGTACCATGTCTGGTCCCTGATTCTAAACTGAGATGGGATTAAATGGTTTTGTAGATCTCTTCCACCTTTAGGGTGGGGTCAATCCAGGAAGGCTTCCTGGAAGAATACAATTTTATGTTTTATTGTATTTTGTGGTACTGGGGATTGAACCCAGGGACATTTCACCGGTGATCTACATCTCTAGTCCTCTTTTATTTTGAGACAAGAGTCTTGCCAAGTGCCAGGGCTGGCCTTGAATATGTAATTCTCTTGCCTCGGCCTGCGGAGTAGCTGGGATTCCAGGCATGCACCATCACGCCTAGCCCAAGAGGTGGAAAGGAAACATTCAGTGATTGTGCTGGAGCTGGGCCTGTGGTGCACAACTGTAATCCCAGCCACTAGGGAGGCCAAGGCAGGGTAATTGCAAGTTTGAGGCCAGTCTGCTCAACTACCGGGACCCTGTCTCAAAATGAAAAGAAAAGGGCTAGGGGTAGAGGTCAGTGGTGTTGAATGGTGGACCAGGGGGCGAGGGGGCTGCATGTGCAGAAGTCATACCTGAGTGCCTAAGTTTCCCGAGGAGAACTGGAAACGGGCCGGGCAAAGGTGATCTGGATACCTTTCCTGTGGCAAGTCCCTGTCCCTCCAGCCCTCCTGGGCTTCCTGACCTCAGAGCTAAAGTCAGCTCACCACAGGCTACATTTTTAGAAGGAGAGGAGGCGGTGTGACAAAGTAACTCCTCAGAGGTTGGAACTTCTTGCCCTGAACCTCAGAAACCAGACCAAAAAAAAAAAAAAAAAAAAAAAATGAGCTCCACCCTTCAGGCTTCCTTAGCAACAGCTGTGGACGGCCCAGGTGGGACTGGCAGGCATTTGTCACCAAGATGACCCAGGTGACTCTGCAGGAAGAAGCCTGTGCACCTGCCTCTTCTTTGTGGAGATGGCTTTTCCTGGGCCCCAACCCCAGGAGCTGTTGTGTGTCATGCTGGGGACAAACTAGTGGAGTTTGAATGCAGCCCATCACGTAGGCTGTGAAAAGTCAGACACCTCCTTGCCAGAGTAAGAGGGGAAAAGAAAGAGGGGGTGCACCCAAAGAAAGCAGAGTGGGAAGTAAATGGAGCAGAAGAGGAGGTGGAGCAGGGAAATGGGAATTGGGAAGCCAGGGGCAGAGTCAGCTAGGGATGCAGCGGGGAGAAGGTCAGAGAGCCAGAGAAAGGACACAAAGGCCTGGGCAAAGGTTGGTCTGGAGAGAAAGCTGGCAGGGACAAGAGCCAGAGAAAGAGGAGAGGAGAGGATAAACGTTGAGCTGGGCAGAGCCTACAGAAGGCGGAGAGGCCAGAGCGGGCGATGGGAGAGGGAAACAGGAGCAAAGGAGATGCGGAGGAGAGGGCAGAGGAAAAGCAGAGAGGCTTGCATGGCTACTTTAATGAGTCACTCTGCTCTCCCACTCCCCAGGAGAGGTGGCTGCTAATTACGCCTCCATCCTCCCAGGCAGGAGGAGGTCAGGAGGGCTGAAGAAATGCCCTCTCCAGGCAGAACAGCATGGGGGAGTGGGGCAGGGGCAGGTAGAAGTGCTGAGCTGGCAGGACAGCAGATGGATCCCCTGCCCTGCGTCACCCAGGCGTCACCCAGGCCTTCTGAGGCTGCGCTGGGGATGCTGCTAGAGGGGAGGAATGCACCTGTTTTGCTTTGGCATGGCCTTCCCCTTGGATAAATCATAAGAAAGCCAGAGACCATGGGAGAAGAGGGGACAGAAAGGATGGACGGCTGGCGGGACTTTTCTTCTACCCACACCTTGGTGGGGCCTTCATCACTGCCTAGCGTCTGGCTCTGATGCTTCACTTCCACATCTCAGAGGCACAGAAAGCAAACCAGGGGGCAGGTGACACTTGAGGTTCAGGCCCATCAACCCTCCTCCCCACTCCCGTCCTTCTGGGCTAAATATAACTCTTCCCGAGACTTGCTTCTTCAGGCTCCCTGATCAATATGCTCCACAGAGAGGTAAAGAGAAGGCAACCACGGTCCCGAGAGGGGTTTATGACCTAACAAGAGCTGGTGAGAGATGAGGGACAGCATTCTTGGAGACAAACCAGAGAATGAGATTCTGCGTGGAAGAGGGAGAGTATGGACTTTTCGGGAGTCATGTACTTGATTATAAGCATTTACTAGGTCTTGGGCAAATTTCCAAGTATTGTTTATGCACTAACCATGTACCATACGTCTTTCATATGTGTTCCTCCCGTACTAGGAATTAAACTCAGGAACACTTGGTCACTTAACTACACCCCTAGCCCCCCAGCTTTTTTTTTTTTTTTTTCCTTTTGAGACAGGGTCTCACTAAGTTGCCTGGACTGGCCTGGAACTTGAGATCCTCCTGCCTCAGCCTCCTGAGTAGCTGGAATTACCAGCATGTACCACAATGGCCACCTTTCTAGGCCTCCTTCTAAGTGATCAACGCATTTGACCTTTACAGTGATCCTAGGAGATAAGTAATTATTAACCCCATTTGATGGAAGGGAAGTCGCAGCACAAAGTTAAATCACTTGCTTAATGTCTCACAGCTAAGATGTGACGGGACATCCGGGATTGGAGTCAGACGGATCCCTCACCCTCCAATGCCTTTCTCGGAGGTGGGGATAATGTAACTGAGTGCACAGGTGTGGGGAGAATTCAGTCAGCTGAAAGCACTTGGCACATAGTAGGCCCTCAATGTTTGTGTGCTCCCCTAGCAAATCAGTAGGTGCTGAATTGCCATGGGAGTAGCACAGCCAGAAACCTCCAAGCAAGGACAGATCCCTTCCTGTTGGAGGAGGTTTGACCTTCAGGAAGACATGATGGAACTTACCATATAGAACTTGCTCTTGGGGGTAGGACAAGGGCAGCCCCAGGGAAGGAATGACGATTAGAGACCACTGCAGAGACCACCGGCACTCCTGCGTCCCCACTGCACCCCCACGCTGCCCACCCCTGTGCATTGGCAGGCCCCTCACAGGGTCTGCTCACTCCTGCCTCCAGACTTGGACTGTTCCAGGTAGACTGCCCTGTCTCTCTTCACCACCAACCCTTGACCTTCATCTCCTGCAAAACCAGCCGGTGTCCTGTGGGAAGGTGACTGGATTGGTCTGCTGGGTGCCTGGGTCCTCGAGGGTCCCCTTGTGCGGTAATTTGCACTAGTATTACTTAAGCCTCGCTAATGCTAGATATTGCGTGGCTGTGGCCATGTGGTATGTCCCACCCAGAACAGCTAGAGATAGGCTAATGCAACTTCAATGAAATTTAGGAAGAACTTGGGCTGTAAATGCCTTTCCTCTTTGTTCCCAAAGCTGAGTACAAATCTGATTTTTTTTTTTGTTCTTCTCAGCACTGTGGATTGAACCCAGGAGTGCTCCACCACTGAGCTACATCCTCAGTCCTTTTTATTAATATTTTTTATATATAGGGTCTCACTAAGTTGCCCAAGTTGGCCTCGAACTTGCAATCCTCTTGCCTCAGCCTCCCAAGTAGGTGGGATTTTAGGCATGCGCTGCTGTGCCTGGTGTAAATCTGAGTTTTAATTGTACCAGTTTTGCAAGGATCTCTGGGGTATTCTTTCCGTTTGCTGATGATGTGTCAGATCTTATGCAAGGCACAGGGGTTAGAGTGAGCAAGACAGTTTCCGTCACTGGGGAGGGAAGGCCCGGGAGACGTCTTCCTGGTGATAAGCCCTGGGACAATACAGCATCTTAGGAGTTTGCTCAGTTGTTGTTTATTTATATCCTTGTGGTGCTGGGGATTGAATTCAGGGTGTTGCGTGTGCTGGGCAAGGGCTCTGCTACTGAGCTATGCCCCCAGCCCCTATTTTTCCTCTTTTTAAAACCAAGTAAATCCATTCACTAAGGAATTCATAATCCCTTCATTTAATTCTTGCTACAGTCCCATGAAGTGGATATCATCTCCACTTTATAAGTGGACAGACTGATAACTACAAGAAGCAAGTTTCTTGCCACAGATCTAATAGAACCAGGTGGAGCCAGGATGCAGACCCTGACCCGTCTCTGAGTATGCATGCACGTTCCATTGAACGGCTCTGGCTGGTGAAAATTACCGTACCCGGAGGCCTCGTTTCCCTTTAAGTTGATATAAATGACCTTTATCTTTGTGGTCATCTGCTCAAACATTTATTAAGCACATAATGGTGTCTGGTTCAGTGTAGATGTAGTAGGAAGAGATGCCTGTGGTCTGGCCCTTGCCCCCTCGGGGCTGCAGCCCAAGCCAGAGGCCCTGACGTGGATAAAACTGTACAGGACATGAAGCCAGCAGAACAAAAACAATAATGTGAACCCACAGCAAAGTATTTACGAGACTGTGGAAGGCAGGGGTACGTGCATTTTAGAGATGCAACAGAATGAAGAATTGCCAAGCCGCCCGGGTGGATCTCCACGGTACCAGACTATGGGAATACATTTTCAATGACCATTGTAACTCTCTCTCCTTTTTTTTTTTTTTTTTTGAGAGAAGCACAGTGAGAGAGAGAGAGAAACAGAGAGAATCAATTTTTATTGAGTTTTTCACATGGCCTTCGTTGCTCCGACACTTAGTTGTGTACATGGGTGCTGGGGTTTGAACCCGTGTACTTGTGCATGCTGGGCAAGCACCGTAACCACCGAGCCACCTCTCTAGCCCCCTCTCTCCTTCTTATGGTGACAAAAGTTTGTGTGTGTGTGCATGTGTGCACACTCCTTTTTAAATGCTTTTCTTCAGGCAGCAGTGCAGAATTGGGTTGGTTATAAGGCAGGTAGTTATGGGAGTCCTATATTTAGATAATGATTGGGAAAATCTTAGCCCTCCTGTAGCAATATAGGGAAATTATTCTCCTCCAATATTCATCAAGTTTATCTCAACACTGAGCTTTTATGAGATAGAATGAGCACCTGTAATATAGGAGAGAGAGAGAGAAAGCACCAAGTAGCAACTCTGAAATCAAGAGAGATATGAATTTTAATCCTAGACCTGCTAATATCGAGTCATATTCACGACGCTGGGCAACTTATCTGAGCTTCCCGAGCCTCAGTTGCCTCGTATGAAGGTGGGAAAATTATCTCTACCTTGCAGGGCTATTCGGAGAATTAAGTGAAATTGTGTGTGCAAAGCATTCTATAACCTGATGGCTTAGTGTATTTTTGTTAAATTTTTAATTTTATATTTTTAGGAGGTCATGCCTGTGGTAAACAATTTTTTAAAAAAGCAGAAGGGTAATCAGTGAAAAGGATTCTTTCTCATCTTTATCTTCTAGCCACCATTTCTTTTCCCTTTATGTATTTTAGGTCCTCACAAAATCCCTGTGTGCTAGGCAGGGCAGAGTTTATGGTCCCCATTTTCTGAGAGTGGGACTCAAGTCCTCCTATCAGCCCTCCAGCTTGTTGGATTCCACGTTTCACACCAGAAACCATGGCCAACGACCCACCCCAAGCCTATGGGGCCAGAGATTCTTCTGAGAATCTTATGATAGTTACAAATTGCCCTCTTCTTTGCCCTTACATACATATACGTTCACACTCTTGCATATAATTTCATTTATTTATTTGGTTCTGGGGATTGAATCCAGGGTGCTTAACCACAGAGTCACACCTGCAGCCCTTTATTTTTCCTTTTGAGACAAGGCCTTGCTAAGTTGCTTAGGGCCTCGCTAAGTTGATGAGGCTGGCTTTGGACTTGTGATCCTCCTGCCTCAGCCTCCCGAGTGCTGAGATTACAGGCATGTTTCACCACATTTGGCTTTCGTATAATTTTAGATGATTCTTCTACAAATAGAAGCCCAGGAATCCAAACCATCCCAATGCCTTATTTTTAGCCTCAATGGTGTTTTAATCTGTGGACTTCTCTGTGTAGTGGTAGCACATGCCCAGTGACCTGCAAGCCAATTCTGCTTCCCAGTAAACTCAGGGTTCTGAGCCAGAGGGTCTGATTTCCACTCTCAGCCAGCCACGGCATGTCTTAGCCTCGTGACCTTGGGCAAGTCCCTCAATTTCTCTGCGCATCATTTTCTTTGTTAAATGGGGTTGTGTAATTTGTCCCCAAAGAGTTCTGAACTGACATTTACAAAGTCATTTTGCAAATTGTGAAATTATAAACAAATCTATGATTTTATTCTCCCTACAAGGCCTGGAGAGAGTGAGGAATCCAAGAAAAAGGAGACTTATACTTGGCATTTCATCTAGTGGCTTGCAGAGTGCCTGTGTGGTTGGGGGAGTCTGTACAGCCATGTACCCCTCCTGTGTTTGTTTGTTGTGGTACTGGGGATCCAACTCAATCTACCATAGAGCTACATCCCCAGCCCATTTTACTTTTTTGAGACAGGGTCTCACCAAGTTGCTGAGGCTGACCTCGAACTTTGAATCCTCCTGCCTCAGCCTCCTAAATCACTGAGATGACAGGTATGCACCACCCACCCCACCCAGCTGCACCCCTCCTGTGGATTGTGCATCCTGATAAGTCCCCAGCCCTAGGTGTGAATACTGAATCATGTACCATTGCGCATCCCATCATCAAATCTCAAGCTCCATCTGCTTATCTCAGTCCAAAGTGAGCAATAATCCCATTATTAAGATGTGTCTCATTAAGACATCTCAAAGATAGAGCCAGCAAACAGCTCTGCAGAAAGGAGGCTGCTGCCTGGGAAAGCTCCCCTCCCCTCCCTCGTTCATTAATGATTATGGGAGGTTTTATTCCCCCCAACAAAAGTGTTAATTAGACATAGTTCTGAACAGGGATATTACACAAATGAATTAAACTTGAACCAATCAACAAACCAGCTCTGTGCTTCAGGTCCCCTGAATGAGAAGGGAATTGAAGGCTGTAATGGGAAACAAATGGTATGATGTCTTCCCTAATATAGAAAAATAGGTAGGAAGGTCTCCTTCAGTTCTAGCATCACTTCTTTGACAGCAGATACCTTTATCCTCCTGCCTTCTCTGCCTTCTTATGCCTTTCTCTGTATTCCTTTCTTTTTCCCCTTTGCTGGATGTGCACAGGTGTGCACGCGCACGCGCGTGCGCACACACGCACACACACCTGTCCACGAGGCTTGCAGAGGTAGGATTCCAATGTTGTGTTTGAAACTGGCCTAACTTCCCAGTGGTACATCCTGATGACGCTCTTTAGGCCTTGGGACTGGGTGGGGATGGAAAGAGACTATGTGGAGACAGAAGACCAAAAATCCAATATTCCAATATTCCCCTCTGTTACTCATCATTTTCTTCCTGGCTGAGGCCTTAAAACTTTTTTTTTTTTATTTTTTCTTTTTGTACTGGGGATTGAACCCAGGAGTGTTCCATCACTGACCTGCATCCCCAGCCTTTTTTAGTTTTTATTTTGAGACAGGGGCTCACTACGTTGCCCAGGCTGGCCTCGAACTTGATGATCCTCCTGCCTCAGCCTCCCCAGTAGCTAGGATTACAGGTGAGTGCCACTGCACCCAGTTTACAGTGAGGACAAGAAAGGAGAAACTTTTTTTTTTTTTTTTTTTTTTAAGAAAGGACAGTGTGTGTGTGTGTGTGTGTGAGAGAGAGAGAGAGAGAGAGAGAGAGAGAGAGTCAATTTTATTTAATTTTTCGCCTGGCTTTTTGTTGCTCTGACACTTAGTTGTGTACGTGGGTGCTGGGGTTTGTACCTGCGCACCCTGGGCAAGTGCCATAACCGCTGAGCCACTACTCCAGCACAAAGGAGAAACATTTGAGTGAGAACAAAACTGGGCAAAATTAGCTGAGAAGGAAGCTACCTCTGCAGGACCAGGACGGGGGATGGGCAGATTGTGTTTGAAGCAGGAAATACGGGCCTGGGAGCTGGTATATGAATTGGGTATCAAGGAGCTGGCTGTGTGGAGGCTCCATGAGGGTGGGGCTGACTTCCCCCTAGTGCCTCAGTTCCTGGCACATAGTAGGTGCTCAAATAAAAGTTTGATTTGATGCAAATAAATGGTCTGTAAGGGAACTGGGACCCCATTCCCTTGTCTCTTGAGATTAGTAGTAGGAGTTACAGGGAATTGAATCCAGAATTTTACTTACTTACTTATTTATTTATTTAAAGAGAGAGGGACAGTGAGAGAGACAGAGAAAGCGAGAAACAACTCCATTTAGTTTTTCACATGGCCTTAGTTGCTCCAACACTCAGCTGTGTACGTGGTGCTGGGGTTTGAACCCGGGTCCTCGTGCTTGCCAGGCAAACGCTGAAACCGCTGAGCCACAGCTCCAGCCCCGAATCCAGAATTTTAAAATGATGTTCTTTAGGAGAAGAATGCAGAGGACCGAAGTAAGGCAGAGGAAGGCCATCTGAAGCCCTCCGTGGTTTGAGAAGAGGTCTGCTCTGCAGCCCCTCCTTCAGTTACAGTCAGTCTGCCCCTAAGGAGTCAGAAC
This sequence comes from Aplodontia rufa, assembly GCA_004027875.1. Lineage (NCBI taxonomy): Eukaryota > Metazoa > Chordata > Mammalia > Rodentia > Aplodontiidae > Aplodontia > Aplodontia rufa. Next base: position 18,015 of record PVKS010002073.1, on the reverse strand, counting down.
TCCCCCATCACAAAGTGCCTTTCCCCAGTCCTCACAGATCACCCCAGCTGGTGGGGAAGGCTTTCTCTTTGAGAGCACCCCACGGCCACTCGTGTGCCTCATCTACACAGGGGATACCGCAGCTCCCCGTGAGCTACCCTTTCAAGGGGCACCTTGCAGCTCAGGGCTGCCCGGGGAGCTTTTTGGAGCAATTCCTCCCCGGTGCCCTTTCTTCCTGCCTTGCAGCTGATTCTGTTGATCTTTCCATCACCACCGCAGTCAGGAGATGGTTTGATTCTTTTCCTGAAGCCTCATCCTGCAGAGTCCTCGCTCTTGCTTAGCCTCTGACTGTACACCGTGGAGCTAGCACTTCAGAGGTACAAGTTGAAGTTTTCCTCCTCCTTTCATTTAGGTGCCTCTGTCCCACAGATTTCCCTTTTCCAATTTCCTTTCTGCTTTCTATCCAAGTATTTGTTGTTCTTTATATTCCCCCAAACCCAAGCTCTGGTAGGATCCTAAGCAAAAGCCCAAGATTGAACAGAGTTGCCCAGTTTCTGTTACCATTTACCTGGACCGGCTTTTACCTTTGCAGTGTAGTTTAGGAAAAGAGAATGTGGGTCAGGAGTGTGTTAGTTTCTCATCACTGTTACCAAATACCTGCAGTAATGAACTGGAAAAGGAGGGAAAGGTGTATTTTGGCTAACAATTTTGGAGATTTCAGGCCTTGGACCTGCGGTGGGGCAGTGCATCATGGAAAGACTTATGAAAGGAGCTCGTGCATGAGGGCTCTGTCCCTCCCTCCGGTGGCTGGGAAGCAAAGAGAGGAGAAGGGCTGGGATTCCCATATCCCCTTGAGGATAGATCACCAGTGACCTAACCTCTTAAAGGTTCCACCACCTCTCAATGGCACCTTGAGCTAGGGCCCAAGCCTTCAACATGTGGCCTTTGGGGGACATTTCAGATCCAAACTATAGCAGGAAGTCAGATGTGGACTCAAGTTCATAATCTCTCACCAGCTGTGAGACCTTAGGGAAGTCACCAAGCTTCTGAGATTCAGTTTCCTTGGGCTTAATTTTGTGGTTTGAAAAATAAAATGGATATGAAAGTAATTTGTGAATTATTAGCTATTCATCAATTATAAGTTCTTGTGTGTGTGTGTGTGTGTGTGTATCACTGAGGATTAAACCCAGGGACACTCTATCACTGAGCTACATACCCAGTCCTTTTTAAAATATTTATTTTGAAGCCAGGCACCCCTATAATCCCAACAATTTGGGAGGCTGAGGCAGGAGGATCACAAGTTCAAAGACAGCCTCAGCAACTTAGCAAGGCCCTGTCTCAAAATGAACTATAAAAAGGACTGGGGATGTTGCTCATTGGTTAAGTGCCCCTGGGTTCAATTCCATATATATACAGTTTTTTTGAGACAGGGTCTCATTCAGTTGCCTCGGCTGGCCTTGAATTTGCAGTCTTCCTGTTCCACTCAGCATCCTGAGTCACTGGAATTGTAGGTGTGTGGCACCGCTTCTGGATATGGGGATATCGGTAATTACTGAAAATTATACATTTACTTTTCATCCAACCAGATATAAGTTTTTTTTTTTTAATAAACAAGTTGAAGCATGCCAAACAAGTCAACATTTAAATTCTCTGTTCTGTCTTTTTTACCTAATAAACATTTGTACTGGGGCTGGAGCGGTGGCTTGACGGTTAAGGCGCTTGAGGCGCTTGCCCAGCATGCGTAAGTACACGAGTTCAAACCCCAGCACCCACATACACAAGTAAGTGTCAGAGCAACGAAAGCCATGTGGAAAACTCAATAAAAATTGATTCTCTCTCTGTCTGTCTCTCTCGCTCTCTCGAATTGCTTGTGTGTGTGCCTGCACTTGTATTTAATTTTTTGCCATTTTCCGGAACCCTTGACTTCTTTTCTCCCACCTCCTTGGGTATGTATCCGATCTTGGGATCTGGGCATGGAAACAGGAACTGGTAGGAGCCATCCCCCATGGTCTCCTAGTTAGGTAGCTATCCAGGCGCCTTCCCTGCCTCTTTTAAGGGATCAATCACTCACCATCAGGAAACCTGTTTAGAACAGCACCCATGGGACTGGGGCCCCGGGCAGTGAGCGTCCCGGTGTAGGGAGGTCCAGATGCTATATGCTGATGTACAGTTACACTGCACCGGTGTTGCCTGTCAGCAAGAGCCGCAGAGCGTTCCGCCCCATCTCTGGCATCCTTGCTCCGTGAGCAGAGAGGCCAGGGGGATCAAGATTGAGACAAGAGCTCCCCTGCACACCAAGAGGGTGGATCCAGGGCGCAGAGAAGAACCGATGGGGAGAGAACGAATACGTAACGAGGACCTGTTCTGCACCAGACACTGCTCGATATTCTACTTACTGTTCACCCGTTTAATTTAATTCTCATGGAGCCCTGTTAAATAAGAATTACTAACCTTATTTTCCGGATGAGGTATGAAGGCCCAGAAAAGTGAAGGTAGAAGTGGGATTTCAAACCCAGGCCTCTGACCCCCAAATCCTGGCTCTTTATAACCTTCTCACGATCGCTTAGACTTTCAGTGAACCTCCCTAATGAAGGGCACAGGCCTTGTCCCTGCTAGATGGACATCGTGCAGCTAATAACACTAATTGGACATTTGGGAGATTTTAGCTACAGTCTGTGTCCCGGTAGCAATAGTGCCAATTATTTGGGAGGGATATATCTTTGCTACATAGACATTTTACTGCCAGGTATGGTGGTACACAACTGTAATCCCAGCAACTTGGGAGGCCGAGGCAGGAGCATATTGCAAGTTCAAGGCTAACCTTAGCAATTAAGGAAGACCCTGTCTATAAATTAATAAATAGGATTGGGGATATATCAGTGGTAGAGTGCACCAGGGTTCAAAATTCAATCATTAGTACTGAAAAAAAAAAAAAAAAGATATTTTACCACTTAAAAGTCCCAGAAACTCAAAAACCCTACAAAATCAAAGGGTGGATTTATGCCTTGACAGAATTTACTGTCAGCCTTCAATTTTTTTTTTTTTTTAAAGGGAGAGAAACAGGGGCTGGAGCGGTGGTTCAGCGGTTACGGCACTTGCCTGGCATGCGTGAGTACGCAGGTTCAAGCCCCAGCACCCACGTACACAGCTAAATGTCAAAGCAACGAAAGCCATGTGAAAAACTCAATAAAAATTGATTCTTGATTCTCTCTCTCTTTCTCTTATTGTCCTTCTCTCTCTCTCTCTCTCTTTTTTTTTTTTCTTTAAGAGGGAGAGAAATACTGAATTCTATTTATTTTTTCCATCTGGCCTTTGTTTGTCTGACATTTAGTTGTGAATGTGGTACTGGGCTTTGAACCCAGGACCTTGCGCATGCCAGGTAAGTGCTTCAACTGCTGAGCCCTGGCTCCAGCCCAGCCCTCAATTTGTAACGAATGCAGACCACCACGGTATGGAGAGATACTTTCCTAAAGGGAAAATCAAAATGTAGGGATACTAGAGACAATCCAAAAGTATTATGGTTCATTTGTCTTTTTGATACAGGGGAGCCTTAACCTTGCAAATCAAGGGACGTGAGTCTCGTAGATTACAATGCAAATCATGCCCCCTGGAGCACAGATTCAGAGTACAGGACTTCATACGGTTCATCTGTTCATTCATTTGTTTATTACTGTTTCTGACTTGTTTTCTGGGTGTGATTCATCCAGATGGATACTGATGAATTTGACAGCTAGTGGTGGTGGGAGAGGACAGAGGACAGTCAGTGAGCGAGAACCCGTAACTAGTGTCAGATCAAGCAGGAAGACATGAGACTGGCATCTCCTGGCCCCTTTAAAATTGTGTCTTCCTAGCTGGGTGCAGTGGCACATATCAGTGATCCCAGAGACTCAGGAGGCTGAGGCAGAAGAAGGATCGCAAGTTCAAGGCCAGCCTCAGCAATTTAGCGAGGCCCTAAGCAACTTAGAAGACCCTGTCTCAAAACGAAAAATAAAAAGCATTGGGGATGTAGGTCAGTGGTAGAGAACACTAGCTTCTATCCCTAGAACTGCCCCCACCTCAAAAAAAAGAAAAACAACGTTGTCTTTTTAACGGATATTTCTTGCTGTGCAGTTGGAGAAATTGTTAACTCACAGAGACCTCACAAACCGAAGACTCCACGCAAATGGGGCTCCAAAAGGTTCCCTCTGCTTCAGAATTTAGAATAGCAGTACATAGTAGGTCTTCCATAAATATTCTCTGGCTGAACTAGGATGAAGGGATGTGGCATTACAGAGAGACAACATCCCACAGACTGTAAAGAGCAGCTTTTTAATAGCTGTAGCTGTCCACAAGTAGTAATAGCTGCTCCACGAGGCAGTGAGCCCTGCAGCCTGGGAGGGTTCAGGAACAGCCGGGATGACCACATGCTGGGCATGCTGGAAGGGGACTTCTGACTGAGAGGGAGGTTGCACAAGGTGACCTCCATTGTCCCTTCCAACACCGAGGCTCTGCCATTCCATCACCACCCCTCCCCAGGCTCCACCTGCCTGCTCTCGCTTCATGAACGCCTGGACTTTGCTGACGATGCCTGCGTCTGGCTAGTGATGGAATTGTCCACATAGAGGAGCCCTGACTGCCGCTCGGCAGTAAAAGAGGAGAGAAAAAAAAAAAGCACTTGGAAATATACTTCCCTTTCCTGACCCTGCGGGGCTGTCCTCGTTTGATTTTTCTGTATCAAATGGCCAACAGTAAAATTGCTGGGTGCACAGCGTGTGCCATGTGCTTCCTTTATGGCCCCTCGTTCCCACCAGTTGGCCAGTGGAGAAAACAATTAGCGGCATTGGCTGGCGACTCAGGCTGGAGGACGCAAGCTGGGGGACCAGGTCCAGGACGGGTGTGTGCTCATGTCGCTCTATGCCTAGACTCCCTCACCCTGCACCAGTCCATCAAGCTGGGGTTTCCTCCAGCCTCTCCATTTGTCCCAGCACCCACTGTCTTGAGGGAACCTGTTTGCCTGAGCACAGTTGTTCCTTTTCCCTCCCGACCCCTTTGAGCCTGGGATGTAGATCCCGTCTGGCCATGCACTATATCGGTTATCTATTTCTAGGTCCTCTTTCCAGATGGCCTAGATGTTGCCACCTGTGTTGTGTGTTGGTCTCAGAGGGAGGTCCCAGAAGGCAGGGAACGTGTCCGTCTCCTTCCTTACAGAGACCTGTGCCTGTCACCTCTGGGTTTTGTTGTTATGTTTTTTTTGGTTTGTTTTGATCTGTTTGGTTTTCTGTTTTTTGGCAACCAGGCCATCTCCTTGTGGCTGTTGATTTGCTTTTAAAGTACAGCTCCAAAGAGAGGAGAGAGTTGGTGCATGCGAGGTTCCCTTGTTGACAGCCTGAGACTGGGTGTCCCCTGAGTGCTTGCCCTCAGGACGATTCCTCTGTTGCCAGCTGATTTCTGGGGAGTGATGTCACCCTAAGTCCCTTCCTTCCTTCCTTCCTTCCTTCATTCATTCATTCATGCACTTGTTCTGTTAAGCACTTTTTTCTAAAGTCCTTCTCTAAGGCTGGTTCTGGTGTTGGCCTCCAGGAAGGCGGATTCAAGAAAGCACCAGCCTCTAACCCTGTATCGAACAAGGGAACCGTACGTGTGACCCGAGAAATGCCATGAAGCACAGCAAAGAAGCCTAATAACAGAGACAAGAGGTGCTGAAATTGAAAAGAAAGAGAGCAGGGATTGGGCTGCCCAGGGTTCAAATCCCAGCTCCAACTTTCCGGAGTTTTGCCACATACGTGAGCTCAGGTTTAGTGGAATGGTGGTATTTACCTTCCAAGATTGTTGTGAGAGAATTAAATTAGCTAATACATAGTCAGCACTCTAAAAACAGATCCTTCCTCTTTGTCATCTGGGAGAACATAAAAGGAACCGGCAAGTTAGGAGGGCTTCAAGGAGGTGGTTTAGAGCTGTGACCTTATAATACAGAGAGCATTTTCCTTGGCAAAGATGGAGAAGAAGCCGGGCGTGATAGTGCACGCCTGTAATCCCAGCTGCTCGGGAGGCTGAGGCTGGAGGATGGTGAGTTCAAGGCTAATCTAGGCAACTGAGCAGTACCCCACCTCAAAAATAAAATAGGACTGGGGATGTGACTGAGTAACAGAGCGACCCTGGGTTTAATCTCTAGTACTGAAAGGAGACAGAAAGCGAGGGAGGGAAGAAGGAAGGAAAATGGACTGGAAAATCATTCCAGACAGTGGGAATCAACGTCTTTTTAATATCAACCTTAGCAAGGAAAGGTCTGGCCTGTTCAGAGAAGTAGCACTGTGTGCTGAGGAGTGGGTAGCAAGGAAGTGGGAAACCTGGTTATGGAGGGTGTCCAGGTAAGGATTTTGAATTTTATTGTGAACAGCAGGGACATAATAGAGGTTTTTAAGCAGTGAGGGATGTAACCAATTTTGTGTTTTAGGATAATATCTCTGGAGGAAATAACAGTGAAACAGGGGAGGGACCACAAAAGTGGGTGTAGACTGGGGAGAGACTTCATGCAGTCATTCATCGAATGTTTAATGAGCAGCTGTTACGTACCAGGCACTCATGAGCACCGGGGATACAAATGTGAATTAAATAGGATCCCTGGGGGAGAAAGGTAGAGAACACAGTAAGCTATGGTAAGGGTTCTGCTGGAGGGAGGCACAGGTCCTGCTGAGGCCTAAGGCAGGGTTGGCTCCTGAAGGGGGCTGTGGAGGAGGCCGCTCATTCATCCACACAGGTGGGCACACATCACTCAACTCACAGGGTGGCATTCACAGAGAACTAGGCACGGTGGTCCTGGTGGCGAAATCCTCCAGGAGAGAAAGAATACAGGTTGGAAATAAGGGAGGGACCATTCAGGAGAGGAGAGCATTCCATTCAAAAAGGATCCCAGAGATGGAAATTGACAATCCACTGGAGGTCAGAGTTGAGGGAGAGGAAGGTCCAGGTCCCCAAGGGCACAGTCCCTCAGGAAGGTATGAGGATCGAGTGTATAAAAGGAAGGCAATGCTGGCAGATCCTTAAGCAGGAGGGACTCCTCCTGCTGAGACTCACTTCTCCTATCTCAGAACTAACCCAGACGGGATGAGTTATCCTCACCAGCCTTTCCCCAAAACCAGATTCAAATCTCAGTTCTTTACCTGCTAATGTATATGGATGGTGTCAAGTGTCCCCTTGGGTTGGGGCAGGGTCGATGATGGGGGCTTGGTACCCTGTCAGCTCCAGACTGGTGTTGATCTTGGCTGCTGCTCTGGTGGGCTGACTTGGATGGAGCTGAAGGGAATGGGTTTGGTGAGCTGGGATGGGGAGAAGGGCTCGGTAACTGTCTGGTTCTGAACTTTTCTTTCAGGGAACAGAGGCAGAAAGAACAAAGTGGACCTCAGAAGTTCAAGGGCCTTTGCTGGAGCTCAGAGAACTTGCTGCACTGCCCAGGGTTTCTAAAGCTTGAGATGTTAGGGGAGGCATGGAGTGTGGGCCAGAAAGAGGGAAAGAACCACCCACAGCCCCGGTGGCAGAGGTAGGCCCAGGACTGTGAATAGACAGTGATAGTGTGGCCCTTCCCCAACAGACTTGAGCGTGTGTATATTTGGCTTGGAGAGAGTTGGTCGCGGGACAAAGATTCCAGGTGAACCTGCAGGCAAGGAGTAGGGCCTGGCGTGGAAGTTCAGGGTACGGGGTGAGGGTGGCCTTGGTGGCCTTCTGTCACTTCCTGTTCCTTTGGGAGGCAGCTAGACCATTCAGGAAGAATCTTCAACCTGGTCCCACGAGCACTTGCATCTTTGGCTCTGCCTTCACACACTCTGTTGCTTGATCCTAAGTTCCCCGTGTGAATATGGGCTGCCCGTCCTTCTCTCACTGGGGTGTCCTGAGATGAAGACAGACTTATGGAGATAGCATGCAAAGCGCCACACTGCTGTGACAATAGCTAACGTGTACACAGTGCTTACTAAGTGCCAGTAACTGTCTGCTTCACACACACACAAGGCCTCGGTGGTAAGTCACAACATCCTGGAGGTAGGGACAGTTATTCCCAGTCCTGAGGGGGAACACGGACACCCAGTCACGCTGTGCTCAGACAGGCAGCCTGGCTGTGGTCTGTGCCCTTCACCACCTACTGCACTTTCTTTGTGATGGTGAGTCCTCTGCCATGTGAAGGATGGTTATTCATCATGGGGGGGCTCCTACTACCCAGCACCTACTATATTGAAGCAGATATGGAGAGAAGAAGCTGTGCAGAGAGGGCCATGGGGTCCACATTGGAGAGGCTAAAGATGGGAGAAGACGTGGTGGCGTACATCTATAATCCCAGTGACTCTCTGGAGGCTGAGGCAGGAGGATCACAGGTTTGAGGCCAGCCTGGGCAACTGAGTGAGACCCTGTCTCAAAATAAAAAGGACTGGGGATGTGGGTCAGTAGTAGAGTGTCTCTGGGTTCAATATCCCATCCTACCGCCCCCCCCCCCAAAAAAAAGTAGGGAGGAGAAGAAGAGAAAAAAAGAACTCCTTAGAAATAAAAACTGTCTCATACCATTGTGCCTGCTGGCATCTCATCTCCTTTTTTTGTGGAGGAAGAGCATTCAGATGACCCCGACTCTAGAATCCCTCCTCCATTCCTGCCCCAGTGTGCTTCAGCCCCTCCCTTGGCCTCTTCTGCGCGCGCCTCCCTTCCCCCAACCTGTGGCCTCCACCCCAGTGTGATCAGATATGGCCTTTGTCCTTCTGCCTGGCTGCTCCCTTTCAGGGGATAAAGGCCTCTGTGTCTGGGAACACTGGTGGTTCAGGGGTGCCTGGGGGCAGCTTTGGGATTATTCTTCACGCTGTGGCCTCAGCTCCCCATCACCTTCTCCTTGCCTGGGTGTCCCTCTGCAGTGAGTTCAGGACTGTGGAGAGGGCCTCCACTTCCCTGGATTCCTGCTCAGTGCTTTCTGGAGAGGCCCAGGGGAGCCCTCCTGTGTCCCTTGCTCACTCCATCACTATTGTCAAGCTATGGCCACCATAAGGGGCAGGGGATCCTGGCAGCCATGTGCCATAGTGGGTGGTGGCTCTTCCTTGGGGGACGTCATGTGTTTCCTCAGGTGGTGGAGGAGCATTAACTTTTAACTAGCTAAGAAGAACTGAGACAAAAGGCTAATGCATTTTGATATCACTTTGTAACCATGATTACTACTAATAGCTACCATAGCACTTTGCATACTTCAATTCATCTAACCCAGGATGTTCTATCACCAAGCCACACCTCCAGCCTTTTATTATTATTATTATTATTAATTTGTTTTTATACTGGGGATTGAACCTAGGGATGCTTAACCACTGAGCCACATCCCCAGCCCTCTTTAATTATTTTTTTTTTTTTTGAGACAGGGTCTTGCTAAGTTGCTTAGAGCCTCACTAAATTGCTGAGGCTGGCTTTGAACTTGCAATCCTCCTGTCTCAGCCTCCCAAGTCACTAGGATTACAGGCATGCAGTACCACTCCCAGCCAGCCCTTTATTATTTTATTTTGAGAAGGGTCTTGCAAAGTTGCCCAGGCTGGCCTTGAATTTGTGATCCTCCTTCCTCAGCCTCCTAATTCTTTGCGAACACATGCATGTCCCATCATGCCTGGCGAGCTCATCTGATCTTTACAGTCATACTGTATAGCTGAAGAAACTGAGGCTCAGATGTTACTTCACTTGTCCATGGTGACATTACCTTTGAGGTGATATACATTAGTGAGGTATATGTTATCTAAATGACTGTGCTCTTGATAGCAGGGAGACCCACATTTATTCCTGTTCTCCTTTCCCAGGTCTGTGAGTTACTACTTTTGTGGCATAGGCAAATTACTCAATTTCTCAAAGCTTCCGTATTTCCATCCGTATAATGGGATTAATATGTATGTTAACAGTGGGTTAGGACACAGCCTGTAATCCCAGGGACTCAGGAGGCTGAAGCAGGAGGATTGCAAGTTTGAGGCTAGCCTCTGCAACTTAGCAAGACCCTCTTTAAAAATGAAAAATAGAAAGGGCTGGGAATATAACTCAGTGGTAGAGTGCCTCTGGGTTCCATTCCCAGTACCATAAACATATTTATATTTGATGTCTTCAACATTCATTTATTCATTCAGTCAGCAAATGCAAGCTAGATGCTAGCCAGATACACCAAAGTGGGCAAGGGGGAGACAGTACCTACCTTTGTGCAAACAAGCTATCTCTGCAAATCATGATAAGTGCCGTATATCGGATATATATATTTAAAAAACCAGATACTAAAAAATGACAGAGCAAGAGGTGAGCCCTCTTCTGCCTGTGTCCAAGGTTAGACTTCTGGTAAAGTCTTCCTGGCAGGAAGGGACAGTCCGTCCTCTGCATTGCTCTGGAAGTTCCTACACCCTTTGAAGACACCCATTTTAATGAGAAGTGCACCAACTAGAATTCCCTACAGGAGGACAGCGGGGAAGCTTCTAAAAATCATATCAGACCCATTTATCCATGCAGTAATTTTTTTTCAGGGCTGAGTACTGAACTCGGGGCCTTGTGCGTGCTAGGCAAGCGCTCTGCCACTGAGCTAAATCCTCAACCCCTCCATTCAGTATTTTTTAAGCACCAAGTAGCTCTTCTAAGTACTGAGTTTATAGCAATGAACAGATGAGGAAAAGAAAACCCCTTTCCTCATGGACTTTCTAAAGGCCCTTGTCTAGGAGACAGCCAGTAAGCAAATTAATCTCCTTGCAGGGGTCTCCTCCAATGACCCCGCTTCTTCCACTAGGCCTTCCACCCACTTCCCAATGGCACCGTAAGCTGAACCAGCCTTTGTCATATAGGCCTTTAGTGGACATTTCAGATCCAAACTACAACAGAGAAGAACATACTCAGAAGATGGTAATTGAGAAAAAACCTAAAGGAGATGAAGAATTCTTATTATATTATTATTATTATTTTTTTTAAAGAGAGAAGGACAGTGAGAGAGAGAGAGACAGAGAGAATCAATTTTTTTTTCAGGGCCGAGGACCGAACTTGGGGCCTTGCGTGTGCTAGGCAAGCGCTCTGCCACTAGCTAAATCCCTAACCCCTAGAGAATCAATTTTTTAAAAAATATTTAAAACGGGGCTGGAGCGGTGGCTCAGTGGTTTAGGCGCTTGCCTGGCAAACACGAGGACCCGGGTTCAAACCCCAGCACCACGTACACAACTGAGTGTTGGAGCAACTAAGGCCATGTGAAAAACTCAATAAAGTTGTTTCTCTCTTTCTCTGTCTCTCTCTGTCCCTCTCTCTTTAAAAAAAAAAAAAAATATTTAAAACAATTTATTGAAAGATTTTTCCATATATAAAAATATAAATATATCAGTAGGATAGGATCAGTACATTGATCTTTGCTTTTTGCTTCCATTGTATTTTCCACTGAGAGAATCAATTTTTATTGAGTTTTTCACATGGCGTTCGTTGCTCTGACACTTAGTTGTGTACGTGGGTGCTGGGGTTTAAACCTGTGTACTTGCACATGCCAGGCAAGCGCCGTAACCATCGAGCCACCGCTCCAGCCCGAGATGAAGAATTATTAATGGGGGGGGGAGGGAGAATATTCCAGACAGAGGGAACAGCATGTGCCAGGGACGAGAATGTACCTGGTATATTTGAAAAACCCAGCGTAGACATAGTGAAGCAAGTGGGCAGGGTGGGGGGATGAATAGCAGAGAGAGTTCCTGTGCGTGTTCATGATGCACAATGGAGGCCACAATTCTGCAATACACTTCTGACACTAACCACCCAGAGACAGTGCACACTCCCACAGTGAAGGGCACAGTCCCCCACAAGACTGTCCCAACTTCAGAAGCCAGCCTCAAGTTCAGGAGTCCCTAGTCCACCTGCATGTCTGACCAAGTGGCTACGAAGCCAGGGGTATCCGGTTTGATTAATAAAATGCTTTAGGAAAGTGCTGTACTTACAGTTCTTCCATTTTTCTTTTTTTCTTTTTCTTTCATAATGTGAATCAGGACCAATCAAATGAAGAGATGTGTAGGGTGATGTCGGAAAGGGTCAAGGTGTGGTCCTCACCTGTGGAATTGATTATCTCCCTCCTTGCATATCAATATGTTCACCAACCAGGAAGCTCCCATAGGTGGTGTGTGTGTGTGTGTTTTGTTTTGTTTTTTGTACCAAGGATTCAACCCAGGGGTGTTTAGCCACTGAACCACATCCCCAGTGAGCCACATCCCCAGCCCTTTTCATTTTTTCTCTTGAGCCAGAGTCTCACTAAGTTGCTGAGGCTGGCTTAGCAATCTTCCTGCCTCAGCCTCCTGAGCCACTGGGATTACAGGTGTGTGCCACTGCACCCCACTATTCAGTTTGTATTGGGATTTCACTTCTGAATCGCCTGTGATTGCATTCAACTTCCTGTCTTCCTTCCTCCTTGGAAGTCAGCAGATCAGGCCCTCTAATCTCTAGCAGAGGAGCGATCTTTCCAGCCTGGCCAACCCCATCCAGCCACCTCATTGGCCTAAATCCAGGTGCGGTCCAAGGGTCTACCAGAGTAACACAGACACTCCCATCATCTGGGAAATTCCTAGGGTTTAGAACCTCTGTCCCAGGAACCAGGACGAAGATAGACGGATTCTTTTACTGAAGAAATCCTGGAGACTTCTGTCTTCTCCCTACCGTCCCACCATGCTGGGGATTGAAGCTAAGAGCACTTTAACCACCGAGCTAAGTTCCCGGCCCTTTTTATTTATCTATTTATTTTATTTTGAGACAGGGTCTTATTAAGTTGCTTAGGGCCTTGCTAAGTTGCTGAGGCTGGCCTTGAACTTGCCATCCTCCTGCTTCATCCCCACGAGTTGCTGGGATTACAGGCCTGCACCAATGTGACCAGTTCATAAGGACTTCTTCTACTTTAAATGATACTAGAAGTCACTGGTAGATTTTGAGCAGAGGAGTTTCATGGTGTAATTCCTATTTTAACAGAATCCCTTTGGCTGCTATGTTAAGAAGAGACTGTGTGAAGAAAGGGTAGGGGCTGAGAGACCCATCAGGCAGCTCCCTGCTATAATTACCCAGGCACAGGATGATGGCAAGACACCTGTAAAAGCTGTGTAAAGTGATCCAGCTCCTGAATTATTCTGAAGTTAGAACCAACAGGATTTATTGATGGATCGATTGCAGAGTAGGGGAGAAAGAGGAATCAAGGATGAGGCTGAAGCTTTGTCTTAAAGTCCTGGAAGAAATGTTATTTACCAAAAGGTGGGACTTCCAGGTGGAAGATCAGCAACTGTTTGCTTTTTTGGGGCTGCTGAGGATGGAACCCAGAGCCTTGTTTAAGCTAACCACGTGCCCCACCACCGAGTAACACCTCCGGTCCAGGAGCTCAGTTTTGAACATGTTAAGTTTGAGATGCCCAATTAGATACCCAAGTGCAGATGTTAAATAAGCAGTTTGACAGATGCAACTGGGGCTGGAGTGAGAGATCTGAGCTGGGATAGAACATCAGAAGAGATAGCATTTAAAACCACATTACTGGGGCTGGAGCGGTGTGGTTCAGTGGTTACAGAGCTTGCCTGGCACATGTGAGTATGTGGGTTTGAACCCCAACACTATGTACACAATGAAGTGTCAGATCAACGAAAGCCACCTGAAAAACTAAAATAGAGTTGATTCTCTCTTTCTCTCACTCTCTCTCGCTGTCCTTCTCGCTCTTAAGTAGATGATAGATAGATAGATATAGATAGATAGATATAGATAGATATATCCCACATACAACTGCATGAATCCACACAGGAGCAAAAGGAAAGACATAACAGGGCTAAGCAAGACCCTGGGAGCGTGGGACATTCCAACAGAAGATGAAGAGGGGCAATCAGAGGAGGCTGTGTGTGGGGCAGGGGAATAGGTGGAAAACCAAGAGTGTGTGGGGTCCCGTGGGACCCGCAGGGGAAGTCCTTGCTAGAGCAGAGATCAGTATAACAAGTGTTGCTCTGGGAGGACCAAGAACTGGAGGCGTTGCTCAGTGATAGAGAGCTTGCCTAGCGTATCCATGGCCCTGGATTTATCCCTAGCACTGCAAAAAGTATTTAAAAGTTTTGTTTTGTTGGTTTTTTTTTTCTTTAAAAGATGAGGACAGGTGTTGGATTTAGCAACTCAGAGGCCCCTAGTGACCTTGGCAAGAAAAGCTTTGGTGTTAGTTCATGAGAGATGGGAGGGAACCATGACTGTGCCTGAGTACTTTGGTTACAAAGGACAGCAGAGAACAGGGGCAGAGATGGCTGGATGTGGGGTCAAGAGGAGGTTTTTTTGTTGTTGTTTTGTTTTTAAGGGGGGGGAATGCATCCCATTTGTATACAGATGCCAGTGGAAATAACAGTTTAAGAAACTAGAGATGTTTGGTCATGAATAGAGGAGACTCTGGGGGCATGTCGTAACTCTTCACACATGCTTAAAGGACTGTCATGTGGAAGAGAATTAGATTCATTTTATATGACTCCAGAGAAAAGAGTGAGGACCAACGGCTGGAAGCTACAGAGAATGGCTGTAGCCCAGCCTGCGATTCTGTGCATCCCTTCATTCATTCAGGAAGTCAGTGTTACCTGTCTAGGGTGGGACCAGCACTCGCCTAGACACCAGAGCACAGTTGTCCTGAAGAATCAGCCCCGTGTAGCAGTGGAAGAGAACAACACAGAAGCACCGGGATGGGGTGTGGAAAGTGCTGACAAGGTTGGTGGGGAAAGGGGTTCAGGAGAAGGTCAGGCTGGGCGGGGAAGCCATAATGGTTGGCTGATGATATTCTACCTTTTGATAACTGAGAGCCTGTTTGGCCCGAATAAATGAGGCTTAAAAAGGCACTTGGACCTCAGTTATCAGGTACATTTTCTGGATGACTAGGCCGTGTAGATACAGCCTTCGTAAAAATGATGTCTGATCGATGGGTGGTGCTTTATCATTTCCGGAGCATTTTTAATCCCCCGAGCAGCCCTGCCAGGGTTGGTTGCTGTCCCTGACATGTAGTTGAATTCACTGAGGCTTAGAGTGGTGAGCCTTGCCTGAGGTCAAACAATCTGGATAAAGATGGAGCTGAGCACATTAATGCACACCTGTAATTACAGAGACTCATGAAGCTGAAGCGGGTGAATCACAAGTTCAAGGCCAGCCTCAGCAACTTAGAGAGATTATCTCCAAAAAAAAAAGGACTGGGGGGTGTAGTTCAGAGGTAGAGCTCCCCTGGGTTTAAACTCCACCACCAAAGGGGAAAAAAAAGTGGAGCTGGGTCAGGGAGCAGAATCAAATCCACAAGCCCTGCCTGGTTCAGTGGACGCACCCCTTCCCAGAGCTGCAAAATGCTGACTCTTCATTTCCTGGCTCTTTGCTCTGCCCCTGCACAGAGGTGGTTTGGGTCTCAGGTTTGAAATGCTCCCTGCCTCACACTTCTTCACCCAGGTCTAGTTTCCAGCAAGAGTTTGCTATGATCAAGCCAGATGGCTTCCTGCCCTCTGCCTGAGACTTTCTCCCATGCTTCCCTTTCTACCTGACCCTCTCCTTTCTCTTTCTCCTTCTCTTTCTTCACGTTATCTTACTTCATGAAGTTCTCTGGGGCATGATGGTAATACTGGCAACTTGGGAGGCTGAGGCAGGAGGATCACAAGTTCAAGGCCAGCCTGGGCAACTTAGTTGGACCTGTCTTAAAATCAAAGATAAAAAGGGCTGGGGATGTAATTCAATGGTAGGGTGCTCCTAGGTTCATTCTGCAGTACCAGGAAGGAAAAAAAAAAGGAGAAGAAAAAGTTTTCTGAAACTCAAGAGTGGCTTAGAAGGATGGTATACCCTGCATTTCCTGGGCCTGCAGTTCTTGGGTTTCTCAGGTATTGGTGAGCTCTGTCTAGTCCAAAAGATCAAGGAGAGTTAGACATCTAGAAACTGTAAATCAGAAGGGTGAAGGACAGAGAGGGCAAGAATAATAGTGATGATAATTAAAACTTACCTAATTCTAATGTTACCTGTGTTTTACAAATGAAGAAACCGAAGCATAGAAGTGGAGAGGGCTGCTGCATGGATGTGCCTGACCACTGTGCGGCACTGCCTCCCTTGGGAGGGTAAAGCAGAGCACCAAGGCTGGGGAAGGCTTTTGTTCACTGTTTTGAGCCTTCAGCGTGCTGAAGTTGGGGAAAGAAATAGATCCAGTCCCTGCCCTGCGTGAACTCGCAGCTATAGAATCCCAGAGCATCAAAGTGGGATGAGACCTTGGAAGTATCATCCAAAATGGGACACAGGGAGGTGAAGAGAAACACCCAAGAAGGAAAAGGGAGCACACAGCTTCACGCACAAACAGAAATAACATGAAACATACAAGTGGGCAGTTCAAGGAAGACCATTAACAACTGCAGTCAGAGCCTGTTAGAGTAAACGCATAGGTCCGAGGTGATGGGAGCTGCTGCAGGAGTGGAGCAGAGTCCAGGTCCTCCAGCTGGAGGGGAAATTGCATGGGTAGGAAGGAGTATGATAGTGACCAAAGGAAGACGAAACCTTTGACATGTTTGAGAAATAATGGGCACAACTGGGGAAGTTGGGCTAGGAGGTTCACAAGCTCCAGGCCAGCCTGGGCAACTTAGGGAGACCCTGTCTCAAATTAAAAAATAAAACTGGGGAAGTAGCTCAGTGGTAGAGTGCTCACTTCTAACATTCAAGAGGTTGAGGTTCTGCATTGAACTTCCTCTGCAAGTCTGGGGGTGGGGGCTGCGAGGTGAATTGAAAACATAGTGCCCACCTCACTGAACTTCAGTGAATCTTAGTTAGAGGATGCACTAGGAGCTCAAGTGGGACCTTGGCCTGGGCCGGGGTTTTTTGGAAAGCTTGGTGCACTGAACTGCACTTTGAAGGATGATGAAGGGGACTTAACGGGACAGGAGAGTGGTGTCTCCTAAGGCAGTCTAGTGTGGGTAGGAGTCTGCTAGGTTGGGATTTCTCAAAGGTGACGTATGCATTGGAGAAAACAGAAGAGGATGCTAAGGAGATAAATAGCGGCCAGATTAGGCAGGAACTGACCTAATTTGTACTTCATCTGAAGTCAATGGGGAGTCATTGAAGGGTTTTACACAGGGCAGTGATATCATTAGATTTGTGCTTTAGAAAGATCATTCTGGCAACTGTGTGGAGAATGGATTTAAGAGGAACAAGCTGGAGGCAGGGGAACCGATTAGGAGGTTATTCCAATAGTCCAAGAGAGTGATGAAGAGGACTTCAACCAAAGTAGTAGGGATGGAGAGGAAGGGATAAAATCGGGATCAATTTAGGAGGGATATCCAGTAGAACCTTCTACGACATAAGAGAGAAGAAAGAGTGTGGGGTGAGTCCCAGGTTTAATGAGGGTAAGGAGGTAGCAGGATTGCTGGGTAAAAGGAAATGATGCTGAGAATATCCATTTGGAGCAGCCACAGCCTCCTGGTGAATTAGGGAGGGTCACCAGAGCAGTCCACAACTGAGCTGGTTTCAAGGGATGCTAATTCCTGGGGCTGGATGCTCTGTGTACACCTGTAATCCCAGCAACTTGGGAGTCTGAGCCAGGAGAATCACAAATTCAAAGCCAGACTTAGCAACTTGGGCCCTAAGCTATTTAGTGAGACCCTGTCCCGAAATAAAAAATAAAAACGGGCTGGAGATGTGACTCAGTGGTTAAGCGCTCCTGGGTTCAATATCCCTGGTACTCCCTCCCTCCAAAAAAACAAGGGGGGTAAAAAATTCCTAAGTATCCCTGGATGAAGACCATAGAGTTGGCAATTCATCAGGTTTAAAGAGAAAAATCATTGTCTGGGAGCTGGAGCGGTGGCTCAGCGGTGACGGCGCTTGTCCGGCATGCGCAAGTACGCGAGTTCAAACCCCACCACCATGTACACAATGAAGTCTCGGAGCACTGAAAGCCACATGAAAAACTAAATAAAATTGATTCTCTCTTTCTAAAAAGAAAAAATCAGTGTCTGAAGGTAGGGGCTGAAGGAGAGAGGGGTGTGAATGTGAGTGTGTGTACATGCCCACGTATCAGATGTGGTTGGAGGGTCAGGGTTCCTGGGTTCCAGGGACTCC
>PVKS010002072.1:0-125168 GCA_004027875.1 Aplodontia rufa | reverse complement strand
ACTGTATATTTAGGGGCTGGAGCGGTGGCTCATCGGTTTCAGCGCTTGCCTGGCAAGCATGAGGACGCGGGTTCAAACCATAGCATCACGTACACAGTTGAGTGTTGGAGCAACTAAGACCATGTGAAAAACTAAATAAAGTTGTTTCTCTCTTTCTCTGTCTCTCTCACTGTCCCTCTCTCTTTAAAAAAAAAAAAAACCTGTATATCAGAAACTCCATAAAAAGTGAATGATAGAGCAGGGAAATATGTTACATACATAAACATTTATATGATGATGTACAAATGAATAGGACGATGATAAATATTCTAACCAGAAAATGAGCAAAAGAGATGAACAGGCAACTCACACACAGACAGAAATGTGAGCAATTAGTAAATATATTTTTGTTGTAAGTTTGTGATTTGTGCCCAACCCCAAGTTTTGAACAAATGGGGTGGCAAATGATAATATTTAGTACTGCTCAAAACAGGGAGAATAGTCCACTAGTACTTTTGGTGAAAATATAAAATAATGCAAACTTGGAACAAACTGATTATGCATATCAAATTTTTAAAACAAATCTTTTGTCCCAGCAAGAGCACTTATAAGGCATGTGACCTAAGGAAATGTTGGTGAATATTGACTGCAACATTTTATTATTTTTTTTTTAAAGAAAGAAGGGATAGTGAGAGAGAGAGAGAGAGAAGCAATTTTTATTTAGTTTTTCATGTGGCTTTCATTCCTTGGACACTGGTTGTGTACGTGGAGCTGAGGTTTGAACTCGAGTATTTGAGCATTCCAGGCAAGGGCCTGGGCCACTGCTTCAGCCCCAATATTGTTATTATTAAAAACTGAGAACAATTACAATGTTAACAATAGGGAACTGGCTAAGTGAATTATGTAATCATACAAGGAAATGTTGTAGACCTATTAAGGATGGGATAGGATAGTGCATAGTATATTAAGCAGAAAAAAATCTGTTTTAAAAATAGTAATGTACCATGGGATCCCATGTTTGTATAAAAATATACTACACAGAGAAAAATACCGGGAGGATACATCAAAATGCTAACCATGGATGTCTCTGTACACATTCATAAGTTAAAATCTATTTTCATTTTATTCTTTATGCGTTGCAAGGTTTCTACAAACAACATATACTACTTTATAGAAAGCAAAAAAAAAATGTAACTTGTAAAGGAGAGTCTGGAAAGAACATAATCACTTGCAAGAGAGAGAGAGATCATAAATTTTGATGGCAAGGGAAGTATTTCTATTGCTTTGAAAAAATTAAGCACCAGGTCACAGGTATCATCATTAACTTTAGGAGGATGTCCTTGGCTCCTCCCTGAAGACAGGTGAGTGTGACCTTTCTCCGGGCCTTCCTTCATTTCTGAGCTCTTGTGACAGGAGGTGGTGTGACTCATCATTGGGTCACTCTCCTCCTGGCCCTCAGGAGGGCCATGGGGCTGAATCAAAAAGTCACTTAACACGACTGAGTCAGCATGACATTTATCTGCCAGAAAAAGTGCCCTTCCTGTTACTGGGAACTGCATTTTTTCATTTGCCAAAATATTATTCCGATTTCACATGAGAAACCAAAGCGTGATGGAAATAGCATCTTCCTAGGAGCCAGGACAGAGTCACATTGTCCCTACTCTGTGCCCTCAAATGGGCTGAACTTCTCTGAGTTACTGAGGTCTGTCTGATGGGGCTGGGGAGAAGGGTTCCTATCTGTGGGTCTAGGATTCTGTTCAACTTTCTGACTCCATTGACCATGGCTTTGCTCTGTACCCTGCAATGTGTGACTAAATTTGATCAGCACTGAATAACTTGCCTATACTCTCTGCTGTGGTTTAGATGAGCATGCCCCAAGGGTCCATATGTTAAAGGCCTGGTCCTCAGGGGGGCACCATTGGGAGGTGTTGTGTACCTTTAGGAGGTGGGGCCTTAAAGGTAATCCTTAGGTCTTTGGGGGCATGTCCCCAGAGGGGACTGTGGGACTCTGCCTGTCCTGGCTCTCTCTGCTTCCTGGTTCATGCTTCATGCTCAAACTGTGAGCAGTTTGCTCTGACATATGCTCCCTGCCATTGTCATCCTGGGCCTTCACCAGAGGCCCAAAGCAATGGGGCCACCCAATCTTGAACTGGAACTTCCAGCATGAGGCAAAATAAACCTTTTATCTTTGTAAATTCACTGCCTCAAGTATTTCCTTACAGTGATGGAAAGCTAACCAATACATTCTCCAGAACCCACTTCTTATATTTTCACTTTTTTCTCATAAGCAGATATAAATGGGTTGAAGCACAATGCGTAAGCACTTATTTAACCTAAATCCAGTCCTTCATTGAACTAATAATAATCTTCATTTAACACCTCTCCACTTACAGCAATTGAAGTAAAAGTCACCGAATACTCTTACTAAGCAACACAGGGGAGCTTAGCATTAGTGATGGCAGCACTCGATGACCCAGGCCCCAGTTTTCAAAGAGAAATCAGGCAAAACTGATTTCTCTAAACTAATGGCCATCTAAACTTGACCATAAGATTGGCAGTATGAGTTTTGTCTTTCTGTGTTGCTCATAGGTACTTTAATAAAGAACTATGTAAGCCTCATGAAAGCACAAGAAAGGGCAGACAGAATAAAATATTTATATTTATTATAAAATATTAGCCAGTTCCTGTAGTCAATAGCAGCAGAGTCTAGATTTTGACATATGCACAAAATTGACTTCCTTTATCCTTGTATTCTTTTCAATGCTTACTACAGTGACTTGCAGAGATGGTCACACACTCTCTATACATCTGTTGCATTGGATTGAAAGGGGAGAGAATTGGGTTTCCAGGTCTAGAGATTAGCCTATGATAGACACCAGTTCCTACATACTTTTTTTAGGTTTATTTTTTCAAAGTTTTTTTTTTCTTTTTTAAAAGAGAGTGGGGGGGGGCGGAGAGACAGAATCAATTTTATTTATTTTTCCACCTGGCCTTTGTTTCTCCCACACTTAGTTGTGTATGTTGTGCTAGGGTTTGAACCTGGGTCCTCATGCATGCCAGGCAAGCGCCATAACTGCTGAGCCACTGTGCCAGCCCCCAGCTCCTACATACTGAAAAAATACACATTGGGCTGGCGTGGTTGCTCAGCGGTTACGGCGCTTGCCTGGCATACGTGAGGATCCAGGTTCAAACCCCAGCACCACACATGCAACTAAATGTGGGAGAAACAAAGGCCAGGTGGAAAAATAAATAAAACTGATTCTCTCTCACTGGCCCTCTCTTTAAAAAAAAAAGTATGCATAATATAAAAGACAACTACTCCTAAGCTCCTATGGTTCTCGTTCCAGCCACGTAGACGCAGGGCTCCCTCCGAATGTCTGTCTTCCCCTCTGCAGCGATTTGCTCAGGTCTGAGCCTGGTCAATCTTCATTCATGCTTTTGCCTCTGATTATCCCAGGGCAGCTCCGCCCCGCCATTAGTGGTCAGCAGGTGCCAGCTGTGACTACCATACAGGGACAGTTTTAACTGAAGACTAGGATGTTTGATTTTTAAAAAAGTATTATTGTCTGTTTATCAGGGAAGGAGTTTCTCAATTCCTTTATCAACTAGTTTAGAAGATATAAGACCAAGAACTCCTTTAAATTTCCAGCCCAGTTGAATCCCTATGAGAGCCCCGATATTCTGAGCAGAACATGGCAGGCTTTTCCTTTCTGGTCAGTCCCTGGGGTTGGTCTGCACCCTAGCGGTCCCACCTGCCTGGGTAGCTGAGAGTGGCCAGGTTTGGGGAAGACTGAACTCAGCTGGAAGCCCACCAGCCAACTAGACTGCACTGTGTCCTTTCATTCAGGTTTCTGGAAAGTTCTGGAACCTTAACATAGCCCCTCACTGCAGCCCCACAACCTGCACTAACCCAGATGTTTCACCATAGAGGCCCTCAGGTGTTTGTTTTTGAAACAGAGGGGAGGCTGGGTGGCGATGTCCCTGCTCCTCCTTCCCATCATGTTCCTGTTGTCCTTGTTCACATCCAGTCCTGGGCCTGGCCTCAGCCTGCTCAGCTGGTTGGTGATTTGGTCCATCTTGTGTTTGCATCCTGTAGGAGGAAATGCTCAGATCAACACTGGCTGTGTCAGCCAGCACTGTGGAGCAGAGCTTCCTGATGTGTCCTTGCCGTGGGTGTCTCTCAGCATCATCACAAGAGCACACGGTCTCCCGTTACACTGAAGAAATTCGGCTCCTGGCGTAACGAAATAAAACATCCCTTTCCTTAGAGCAGGTCAGTGCTGGAGCCAGCCCTTCCCAAGGGGTCCCATGTCCCTGAGACCCATTCCACTCAAGCTCCTCTTCTGGCATGGAGCCAGGGACAGGGTGTGCTCATTCCCAGTCCAGGAACCTTCATCCAGTGCTATCATAGCATTCTGGGAGGCAGAGGAAGGTGTCCATGGGGCCTGATGACCGGGGCGCCTCCGCCCAGTTTGCTGGGTCACCGTGGCTGCCTTCCGACTCCACTTTATTCACCTGTACTTCCTGGGTACCGTCCCAGCATTTGGTCCCTCAAAGATGATCTGTGGATCCTTTCGGAGCTAGCTCTGCCCAGGAGAAGATCAGAGATCCTTGCATCCAAGTTGTCCCAGTGTCTGGCTGCCCTGCCTCCTTCCCTCTTACCTTCTGGGTGACCTCTGTCAGAAATGCAGAGTCCGTGGGCGTTTCTAGGCTTTTTCTGTGACTTGGGCAGAGTGGGTGCTTGGGGGACAGCAGGAGGTGGGGAGGAGACAAAATATGGAGATGCCTCCCTGAGTGGTTTCCTGGGGTGGGACCTGGCCTGACCTGCCTCTTGGAAGGGCTGTTCACTCCCCACAGCACTGTCTAGGACTCACATGCATAATAAAATGTGCCTTACATATCTGGGGACATTTTAAGTCAGCAAATGTCAAACACCACTGTGTGAAAAGGTCACTTATGAAATGTGCCTCACACAGGTTCTCAGCCCTTACTTCCCACAGACTCTGAGCTGCAGGTTCAGGCCTAGGTCTGGGAGTCCGCATCTTAACTAATGAGCAGCTTAGGGGACTCATGGGGGAGTCTGCAGACCTCGGATGAGACAACAGCTTCAGGACTCCTCTGCCCTCCTGCCCTGTGGAAGTGGCACAGCTCTCAAGCCATCCCAAATCTGCCTGGAGATGGGAGCCCAGCAGGAGCTCCACCAAGCTCCCCCCAGTTATGACCTCATGAACAGAAAATAAAGGGTGACATGGGACGGTGGAACCCGGGGGGAGCCACTCCCTCACAGAGGTTCCACAGGCAGTGTGGAGTCCACCCTTCTGGAAGCAATGGCCCTTGCCACAGGTTAAGTCCCAGCTGGGGACCTGGTCTCCACTTCCCCCTCACCATCCAGACTTTGGGCCTCAGGTCAGGGAGAAGTTGACCCCCTGGCCTCTTGCTCTTCTCCCCAGTTCTCACCTTTGCCCAGGCCTCAGTGGCCCAGACCGACTGTCCCACAAACCTTCACTAAACACGTGGGCCTCCAGTGGAAAGCTGAATGGAGGAATTGAAATTATTTTGTTGGATAAATTACAAACACTTGTCTTTCTCACTGAACCCACAAACCTTCAGACACTAAGAGAAAAAAGTTGCTGAGACCCTGAAAACATCTATACCTATGTGTCTAACCCTGGGCAAGACCTCTGACTCCTGGGGGTGTGGAGTTCATGACCATCATTCCAAACCTGAGCCCCACATTTATCAGAGCGCTACGATGACAGGTCTCACATCTGGACACTGAGACTGCCTGGGCCTGGTGGGGCACCTGGCCTGCTGAATCAGAGTCTCCAGAGAGAGGGCCAATTTGTGCACTGTTTTATTACTGAAAAGTAATACACACGTGGTAATTTTAAAAAAAAGTGAAAAAAATTCAGGCCTCCGTGGGGATTCTAATCTGCACTAAGGACAGGAACCCTTGGCCCAAACCAATGCCTGGCCCTGGACAGCCATGAAACAGGCAGTATGGCCACCTCTAGTTGTGGTATCTTCTCCCCTGCTCTGCTCTGAGCCCAGCAGAATGAATAGGAGTCTCAGGGGTGGCTGCAGGAGCCACTTTGAGGCGCTTCCCATAACCGAGCACCCTTCCCTGGGGCAGCTGAGATGGTGGGACTCCCATGCTGGCCACTTTCCTCTGACTCTGAACAACACAAGTGTCCCCGTGCAGTCGCTTCCTCCTCACGTACGAGTGGGTTTGAGTGAGATGCAGTAGCCAGCGCCATGTGTCCCTGAGTCTACTGTGCATACTTGTAGAGCCCTGTGCTGGTCTCTTGGTTTCCGCAGGTTAGGATGTCTCCATCCCTGCCTCAGAGAGTCAGGTGAGGGTGTTGGGTCCCATTATCCCTGCAAGGTATGAAAGTGCTTGGGGAGAACCTGGGATTTGCCCAGGCCAGGCAACTAGGGAGTGGCATGGCTTCAGACGTGTTTGCTGATGGACAGCCACTCATTTATGAACGACAGGTTCTGATTTTTTTCCTTTGGATTATAAAAGTATCACATGCTCATCATAGAGATTTTGGAATATAAGAAACACACAAACAAGAATTAAAATCACTTGCCAGTCTAACCATAAGAGACCTACTTGTACTCCTTCCTGTCATTTTTGTAGGCTTCTAAGATCAGAACGTATGTGCAATTTTGTATTTTGCTTACGTTCATTAAAATACATCAAGATAACTTTTATTTCTAAGCCGTTATTACTTACTTTTGAAATCAACTTTTCTTGTGGGGCCACGGGTAGCAGGGTTTGAACCCTGGGCCTCACACGTGCTAGGCAAGTGCTCTACCCCTGGGCTACGACTCTAGCCCTTCTTATTTTATTTTGAGACAGTCTCCCTAACTTGTTCAGGCTGGCTTTGACTTCCATCCTCCTTCTCAGCCTCCCAAGTAGCTGAGCTTACAGGTGTGTGCCACAGCCGCTGGCTGGAAATCAATGACCTCTTAATAACAGTCGGCATGGGCGCATGCCACACTTCGGCTGCCCATTGTCTTACTGTTGCGCGTTTGACTCTAATTTTTATGGAGTTACAGATGGCTGTATAATGAGCATCTTCATATTTATTTCAGGTAAGCTCAGTTCTCCGTGCAGCCCTAAAAATACCTGTTCCCATTTCCCTTTCTACAGGACCTCTTCCATCATTGTCACTTTGGTTTCTAGCATTCATTTCTAAAACTTAACCCAGTGTGCAAAGACAGTTCCTAATTTGCTCTCTCTCTCTACAGATTCCACGTATTTAGGAGCTTTTTTTCCAAACTCTTTACTGGGCAGAACGTTTACAACTGGTGTAACTCCAAAATAAGATGCATGGCCATCCGAAGATTGAAATGGGGAAGAACAGAAGAAAGGATCAACGACTTGAACATGACCTTAACTGAGAATTGAGGAAGTGTCCAGGAAACATGAGTAGCACTTTTCTTCCAAGCATGTGCCCTCCAAGATGGCAGAGTGGCTTAGCTGTCCCCCACGGACCCGGGCTAGTGCCTGCTGTGGTAGGTTCTTTCCACTAACACAGGCACAGACGGGTGGCCAGTGTGGCTGGGAATTCAGTGGCAATTGTGCCTGGGCAAAGAGGCAAGGTTCTGGCCTGAGGATGTTCTGTGCATTTTCTGGGCAGCAAAGCTGTCTCAGAGAAGACGACATCAGAGGCCAAGGCAGGTCGACTTGCTCGGGACGCCTGCTCCAGAAACCTGCCAGGCACCAGGTGCAGGACTGAAGCCCACTGTCACAGAGGGTAGACGTTGCATCGACGGCCAACTGCACCCTGGTGAGTCACCTCTGCAATCTGCTTCTACACCCGCCACCAGACTCTGGGTCCTTTATTGCCAAAATGTGCAAATAGTGGTTAAAATATTTATGAAAGAAAACCAACAAGCATTTATCACCAGGGAAGAGCAGTCCTTAGCTGCTTTTATCTCAGGAGGGTATCAAGGGAAGCCAGAGGAAGCTCTCAGTCATCGCCGTGGGTGTGTTCAGCTGTGATGGTTCTGAAGCAGGGGTTGGCCTGGCGGAGAGGTGAAGGGACTGGAGCTGAGCAGCCCTGCCTGTAGGCCAGATGTTTTCTGCTCTTGCAGGTCCCCCTCCCTCTGTGCTTGGCTAGGACAGACAGGAATCTCCAGCAGGGAAGAAGTGCCATCTCACGGTGCTTGAACTTCATTACATTGCTTTTCACCCTCAAAGTTCACCTGGTGAGTTTTGCAAAATGCTATCCCAATAATTTTTGTCTTATAATTGACCTGTGTGCTATCAAGCAGAAAAATGGAATCACAGGGTCTGTCTGAGATGAGGATCCCACACAGAAGAAGTGAAACCAAGACCACAATTCTGAGCTTTCATTGAAGTAGCCCAAATCCAATCTTTCTTTACTGACAGCTGTTACCCTTCTTATATTAGAAATCCTTCCTCCCTACAAACTTGGATTCCATTTCTGCACCAAAGTTATTGGTTTTATTTTCCTCTTGACTTGGGAAGGGGTAGATGTTAGTCCCTTTGATCGGCTGCTCTTGTCCCTGTGAGGCCCCTAGGTAGGCTCCCTGAGTGATCATTGGTCTCAGATAATTTCCTTCTGGTAATGCAGACTAGTTGAGGTGGGAAATGAACCACAAACTGGCATCCTGGACACCAGGCACTAGGAATCAGGGAGATATGAGTGTCCCCAAGCTCAGTCATTATCAGCCCTTTCCTGGGATGTCAGCATCATAGCCGAGGAGCTTAGCTTTGAACTGTCCAGTGTGGCACCACCAGACGTGTGGCTCTTAAGAACTCAGAATCCAGCTAGTCTGGATGGGGATGCATTGTAAGTGTAAAATGTACACCATTTCCAAAGACTTGGTACAAAAACAGGAAGTGGTAAGATATCTCAACACTTTCTAAATGTTGACCCCATTTCAAATGTAAACGCTTTGAATACCTGGGCTCCATACCAGATACTATTAAAATGGGCTTTGCCTACTCCTTTTCGCATCTATCAAGTAAGTCACTATTGGAAAATTTCACATTCCACATGTGGCCTGCAGTTAGGGCTCACATTATACATCTATTGGGCTGTGCTGATTCAGGCAATCAGAAGCATTCATTAGAATTCGCTGGAAATCAGTGGAAGATGGCTATTCAGGCCCCAACCCTGTCCATGGGAGAGGTGGCTCCCGTGCTCGGGCAGTAGACCCAGCAAGGCCTCACTGGTGTGCCGACTTCACTCCTTTCTAGTCTGCTTGCCTTCCTAGCATGGAGCCGACAGCCATCCACGGTCCGCGCTCTGCTCTGGGCTGTGGGAATGAGACTAGGAAGACTGAAGTCAGGGTCGGGCCCTGTTGGCAAGAGCTGTGCCACAACCCCGTGAACGCCTCGATGCTCAAATTCTTTTTAGGGCTAAATTTGCAAATAGTAACAACAAAGTCCTGCCCTAAAATAGCATGTTGCCTTTATCTCATTCTTCAATCCAGCAAAAGGCAGGACACCATCCAACTGCTCAGCGTGGCTGAATGTGAAACTCCACTCTGGCTGGACGGCTCAGCTGCGGTCCATCTAAAGACC
Organism: Aplodontia rufa; assembly: GCA_004027875.1. Classification (NCBI taxonomy): domain Eukaryota; kingdom Metazoa; phylum Chordata; class Mammalia; order Rodentia; family Aplodontiidae; genus Aplodontia; species Aplodontia rufa. The sequence continues at coordinate 115,624 of PVKS010002072.1, read as the reverse complement.
CTGCATCCTAGATGAGCCAGCAGGGTCTAGCACCCTCACAGGGCAAGCGTCAGGTTTCCTCCTGCTCCGATCAGAACAGGAAGGCCCTCCAGTCCTAACAGCACGTGGAGCCCTCCAGAGCCACTGTCCAGCCAGCCCTTCCTCCTCGAGGGCCCTGTGGCAGCCCTCCCCAGCTGGTCCCCTCGAGCTGCTCTCCTCATCACTAGAAAATCTCCCTCCATTGTTGGGGTGCTGGGCTGCACCAGGTCTGCACCTAGTGTCTCATTTGACCCCCACTGACAGGGTGCTCTATGTCCCTGGCTCAGGAGCAGAGGACCCTGGGACTGGAGGGCTGAGGCACCTGCACCACCTCCAGGCTCCAGGTCTTTCCACATCTTGCACGGAGGGACCCCTGCGCATAGCAGTTCCTAGACTCGGGCCCAGATCCATCTTCAAGCCGAGTCTCCCTGCGACCCCAACTTTGCTTCTTGTCACACCCACCTCTGGCTGGCTCCACTGGTGGAGCCAGGGGTTCTTCAGCTCCCCTGATGCCCACACAGCCCACGCCGGGCCTATTCCTCAGTCAGGCCCAGGCTCCTCGCCTCACTGGCCCACTGCTCACAGCCTCTGCTTCCCTAGCAGCTGACCATCCCCTGTCGGAGTCTGCAGGCCTCTGGAACTGAGCTCTCTATGTGGACCCCTCATCCCCAGATTTCCTGTGAAAACTGCAAACTCACAACTTCACTGTAAACGAAGGTCTATGTTCCCATTCCTTGCTTGGTCACCCGGACTCCAGACCAGTTCCTACACTCTGGGGACAGAATGCTATCACCCTGGCCCTGCTTATCAATCCTCAGCCCAGCACAATGAGTAAGAAGAGTGTGGCTGAGTAGCTGGTGAGGGGGGGCGGGACAGCAAATCGTGGCCCTGCCAGGGACCAGCTGAGCATCCGAAGTGACTGATCCCACCCATAAAATGGGAATAATAATGGTGCCTGCATCAGGGTTGTTGGGAGGATTAAAGTAACATGTAGCATCAAAACCACACCTGGGGGGCTGGAGCAGTGGCTCAGCAGCTCAGCAGTATCGTGCTTGCCTGGCACACATGAGGACCCAGGTTCGAACCCCAGCACCACGTACACGACTAAGTGTGGGAGCAACGAAAACCAGATGAAAAACAAAATAAAGTTGATTCTCTCTTTCTCTCTCTACAAAACAAAGAAACAAAAAATGAAAACCACCGAACCTGGCATACAATAGGTGCTGCACCAATGTTAGCCTTTCTTTCTTGCCTGGTTCTGCTGTCCTGCCTGCTTGAGCAGCCGTTACTCCAGCACAACACTAACAACTTCACTCATTACTGCCCGTTCTCTGCTCGTACCACCCATGCCAGCCAATGGGGTCGAGTCTGGGTCTCTATATTTCCTCCCTCAGTCACCAGTTTCTAAAATAAACCCTCCTCCCCTAGTCTCCGCCCGCCACCCAGCCCCCATCCCAGTGCCATCTCTTCCGGCAATTCCTGTCCTCGCAGTCTCTGGAAATCCAGCTCAGCTTTGCTTTCTCTAGATAACTCCCTGTGATTAATCTCTGGATCCTCCCCTCAGCTCACATCCCTCAGGCCCTCAGACTCAGCTAACACCACCGCAGCGGTCCTCAGCTGGGGTGACTCTCTTATCGGGACTGCTTGGGGATGTTAGAAGATGGTTCTAGAGGGCAGGGATTGCTTGACATCCAGCAACACACAGGATGGGTAAACAACTAGCTGGCAGCTGAGCAGAGGGTGCAGACCCACTTTATAGCCATCTGTCCCCGCTGATGTTCTTCTGTTGCTAAAAAAAAAAAAAAAATGTCGTGTGTGGTTGCATGCATGTAAGCAAGCCCCACAGCGAGAGTGCTTTTGATCATTCTATGGAACCAAGATAGTGCCATGCTTAAAGAAAATGGATGGATTGTTTAGTTGATTTTTTAAAACTAAACAACCAGCCAGGACTATGGTTTTATTAAATGTCTGGGATATATCATCACAAGATCAAAAACAGCCACATGAATGTTAGAAACATTCTGTGCTCATTGAGAGAAAAATGCAGAAGTCTCTGTCATCCCCAACCAAAAGTTTGTCCAGCGACAGGACAGATGGTGCCGTGGCAAGAGAGATGGGGGGGGGGGTTGTTCAGACAGTTTCCTGCCCACATCCAGTCACAGTTTTGCAGGAAGCCACCGCCTCCAGGGCCACTTTCCTGTTCTCTTCTAGAGCCTGACCTTTGGCTGGCATTCACAGGGTCAAAATCATATATGACGGCAAAAATCTCGTCATCGGCATCTGAGAGAAAATGAATCCTTTTCTTAGAAGGTAAATGTCATGGGGAAAGAGGCACATCCAAACCGTCTCAAATTGATGGCACATCACTGAAGGCACGGGTGGAAAAGAGCCAGGCCCTGGAAAGTCACCTCTGTGACTATCACTTGGTCTGTCAAAGGTCTCTCCTGCAAAAAGGATAAGTGAACATGGCAAGAAAAGCCACTGCTTTCTGCTGGCAGAACTTGTGTACAGGTGTGGTGCTGTGGCCAGGACTCAGGTGGGAGTTGGGAGGAGTAAGGGACCAAGCCCTGAACTGACTGACCATGGAGCGACTGGCCAGGCCACAATCTGCTATCTGGTCCCAAGGCAGAAACATGGGACTCTGCCCTTAGATGGCTCCACGGCTTCCATCCAGTCCCTGATGATGTTCCTAAGTTCCTCAAGGAATTTCCCACTTGTGTCACTACCTGTTATCCTAGAAAACTGACTTACCTACTGGACAAAGGACCCCTCTGCTCAACGCTCTAGGGATGTGTGACTCTGCCTCCAAACTTGTGGACTCCATGAAAGGTAAAGATCTTAAAGGAGAAACCACGCTGACCCAGTGGGTCTCAAAGTGCAGCCTCTAGACTGGCAGCAGCAGCACCACTGGGGCCTTGCAGGACATGCAGCTGCCCAGCCCCACCCCAGGTCTGATCCAGAACCTCTGGGGTGGGCCTGCAATCTGTGTTTTAACAGACCTACAGGGATCCTGATGCACGCTCAGATTGAAGAAGCAATGTCTAATCAAATGGCATGGATTTGACCATATTAATGAGCAACGATAATCACTCTGCTGAGATGTTTCAGATGGTTGCGTTGCTTACAGCTTCACAATTATACTGACAGAAATAAAACAAGAACAACAGTAATGGTTTGACCTGCCACATCACAGTGCCTCGGACCCAGCTAGCGCTCAACACATACATGTTGAACGGGCGACTGAACCATGCTGGAATGAAGCTCTCCTTCAAAATTAAAAACATGAAAAAGTTAACCATTCTCCCGTTTGTCTTTCAAATGATCTGAAATAAAATATCCAAGATGGATCAATCTGAGAGATTCCAATAATTATTGAGGTCCAATTGTTTATACTGTAAATCTGTGTGGTTCAATATATTAGTAACTAGTCACATGTGACTATTCTATCAGGCACTCGAAATACGGCTAGCCAGACTGAAAGATAACTATAAGTATACAATATACGCCGGATTTTGGAGATTCAGCGTGCACACACACACACGCACACGCAAAGCATAGAGTATTAGAACTTTTTTTTAATATTCAATACACAATGAGATGATGGTGCTAAAATTAATTTCATCCATTGCTTTCTTACCTTTTAAATCTCACTGCTAGAAAATGTGCAATTACGCACGTGGCTTGCGCTGTTTCCGGTGTGCACGCCTGCCTCTTGGTCTCCCTCCAATCCGGGTGACTCTGTTCTGCTTCTCTTCTATCCATTTACACCAGTGCAAGGAGCAACTCACCTGTTCACTCACTCAGGGGCCCTGGACTTCAAGTTTCCATCCTCAAAGACAATGAGCTGTTTTTAAAGTGCACATCCCAGACGGTGAAGGTAAGTTGTTTGTCGTGCAAGCACATGGACTTCGGTTTTGTCTTAGAGAGTCCTAGCTACTGTTTCCAAACAAATGGTCTTCACTTCTGTCCAGTGGGACAAGCTGAACAGGAGTCTTGGAAGGTCAACTTGGATAAATGAAAATTGTGAGGAATTTTTTCCTTACCCAACATGGTGGCAGAGGCGCCCATATGGGATGACCCCATGGCCTTCCAGGCTGCCCACCTTGAGCCCCTGTCCTCTCTCCAGGTACCCACCAGCCTGAACACTGGCTGCAAGTGATTCCCAGGGCCACTGACATACAGTTGCACCACACGGCAGACACTAACCGACTTGGGTTCTTAGGCAATGATTCTTAACCTCACAATGTATCTTCCAGCAACAAAGATGAACAGTCAACCTATGAGTTTTCCAGGGTGCAGAAGGGAAGGGTGATACGGTCCCCACAAAGCTGGTGCCAACCCCTTCCCCAGAGCATAGAAGACCAAGGAAGGAGGGAGTGGGTAAAAGGCACAGTGTTGTGGTCACAGCTAAGTCCCAGGGGACCACTGTGGAACTGTTTCACTGGCAGTACAGACCTCTGTGTGAACCCCACCGATGACACACAGAGTCCCGTGGCAGAGCACATGGGCGCTTAAGGGACATGGGGCATCTGTGATGACAAGATCCTCTCCTTGACTGGCTCCACTCAGGCTCCTCTGATTATTCTTCTCAATTAGGCCATGACTTTAGGGCTTCTGTGTTGTTCAGTGTTAGCAAGAATCCTGCTAGGTTGCCAGAGCCCTCATCCTGGATATCCGGTCACTCTTGGTATCTGACTAGGTTCCTCATCCTCCACCACCCCAGGAAATACCTGATCACCCCCACCTGCCTTCTGCCAGAATCCTGTTGGGTTGCTTAGCCAGAGTGGCCCCTCTGACCTTTCCCTTTAGCAGTTCCTATCCACTGACCCCCTCCAGGCCCCCACCTTTCCTCATTGTGTTTGCAGCTGGGCCCAGTGTCCCCGCTGTGAAACCCCACTGTGCCTGCTGCTGTCACCTGAACAGAGTCTGCCTCAGCATTTCAGCAAACACCTTGAACAGGTTTTCTCTTGGACAATGACAGGTTAGGGGTGATCAGGGACACGGTGAGTGTGTTGTTAGTGTGTTGTTTGGCAGGTGGCTCTTGGCTGAGTTGGATCCATAGTCTCAACTCCAGCCACAAAACCATGAGCCACAGTGTGGGACACTGGGATGGCTCCTATCTGTTAAGAACAAGCTACCACCGAGCGGTGGCTGTGAAGCCCGTGGCTTCTCTGGCACAGCCCCTGTTACCTACTCCCAAGTCACCTCTGGTGCCCAGCGAAGCTGGTGCTCCTTTCCCAAAATGCTCCTCCCAGCAGTCCCACCACACCTCCCTGCCCTGCTCCCTTTCGCTCGTTGGCTTCCTTTCACTCCTGAGCAGACTCGCTTGCCACCTTTGTATCTGGAATTTAAAACCCTCGTGCTTCCCCAGCTCACAGAGGATCAGCCGCCTCCAGGGAATTCTCCCCTGAAAAGTCAGTCTTGCCTGCCCTCCTTCGGCACATCCACCGTGCTGGCCAGTGGTCAGATCTCTGCTCCAAAGCCATTTCACCCAACATGCTACCTGCCAACCTGGATGAAGTGTTTGGCTTCTCCCTAATCTTTACTAACCGACTGACTCATTCCCTCTCTCAAGACTCCTGTTTGACAGTCTCGCTTTATCCTCCCAGGTATGGCAGCTAAAGTTCTAATGATAGCAATATGCAATGAGTCATTTAAATATCTTACTTATTTTGCAGTACCTATGTTTGCTTATTGGATTTACGTGGGTGCCCGTGTAGCTTTGCATTGTAAAATGAGCAGAATACATCGTCATTCCTTCTCCTTAAGCAGCTGTGCCGGCTAACCAACCTTCTGAAGTATGTCAGCAAAGGAGTAAGGAGAAAGAAGAATTTATTTTAGAATTACAGCATAACAACACTGGAATGGATCTTTGTACTTAGCAGGGCTACCTTACACTGAGGTTGAAGCCCAGAGAAGTCAACAGACTTCTCAAGGTAAGTGGAAGGGCTGGGATCTGGGCTCAGTCAACTTAACTACCGGTTCTGTGCTCATAACCACATACTTTACAGATAATACTAACATATAGGCTTTGAAATCTGCAAAGCACTATATAAAGAGAAGGTCCTTATCAATATGGTTATTATAAATAAGCAACAATAAAGAATAAGATGCCACTCATCTCACAGGCACCGCAGAGAGGGAGGTCATTAGACCTCGTGCTCCAATTTGTAGTTAGCTGAACTCCTGAAAATATGGAAGTGCTGAGAACTTAAGGGGAGAGGAAGCGAACTGACAGTTGAGAGCAGGGTCACCAGGTGGGCAATGGGCAGGCCGTGGGCTGCCCTGCTCAGCTTTCTGTGGCTGTCTGCAAGTGCAGGTTCTGATCGTGGGTGGATCGGGGCCTCACAGCCTGCATTGCTAGCATGCTCCCAGGTTACGTGGATGCTGCTCTGCCACGGACCTCACTTTGAGTAGCCAGGACTTAGAGAATCTGTTTTAGAAGAAAACAGCCGAAGAAGTATGCAGTACCTGGACTTGGAGTTGGACCCCAAGTGTCCTGGGCCTATTCCTGTTAGCTCTGTGTGAGCATGGGTGGGTTTGTCCCTGTCTCTCCCTGAGCCTCAGTTTACTCATCTGTAAGCCACAGGACTTGTCCAGGATGATCTCCATGACGGCAGAGGTCCTTTTAAGCTGGAACGTTCTGTGACTTAGAGCACTTCTTGGGACCAGCACCCCTGGAGGAAGCTAGGTTTGTACAGAGAGATGCTGGATGCCATGGAGGGAGCCAGGCTCCCCAGCTCTTTAGTACCTGGATGGCCAGGTGGGGCTCAGATTTTCACCAAAGTGCTCCAGAGCACTAGCGCCTACTTTTTTTTATTTTGAGAGACAGAGAGAGACAAAGTGCGTGTGTTAATAGAGAGAGAAAGAGAGTTAATTTTATTTTTTTCATGGTTTTTGCTTTTCCTCCAGTTAGTTCTGCATGTGGTGCTGGGGTTTGAACCTGAGTCCTCATGCATGTCAGGCAAGCACTCTACTGCTGAGTCACAGCTTCAGCCCCTGTACCTCCTTCTGACCATGCTCTCGGACCACATGGTCCCAGCTGTCCCATTCCTATCTTGGCTCTTGATCCCTTCCTCCTGTGCTTGCCGACTTTCCCCTCTGCTCTGGAGCCTGACCCCTCCTAACCCTGGTTCTCTCATAATCTTCCCCTTTGGGGGCCTTGGATGTGAGAACCGGTTACAACTGCCATGTTCTAGCAAAGCACATCAGCGTGGCTCTATGCGGTCACTGCGCTGATTTAACACCAACTCTACAGACAGTGACACTGGCGGGTGGGAGAGGGGCAGTGCTCTTTACCTGAAATGCAGTAACCATATTGCTTTTAGGGGGAGTTTGTTCCGATAAAAGCACGTCACATCTGTACATAGGTTCACAGATGCAAGCGAACCTTGACCTTTATTAAGAGAGACATTCAGGGGCTGGAGCGGTGGCTCAGCGGTTTCGGCGCTTGCCTGGCAAGCACGAGGACCCGGGTTCAAACCCCAGCACCACGTACACAACTGAGTTTTGGAGCAACTAAAGCCATGTGAAAAACTAAATAAAGTTGTTTCTCTCTTTCTCTGTCTCTCTCACTGTCCCTCTCTCTTTAAAAAAAAAAAAAAAGAGAGACATTCAGGGTGGGGGTACTATGGGGCAAAAACCTTTGGCTCCTTCCTTCCTTGGAATGACCCTTCAAAATCTTGTGGTATTTCCCCAAATACCATAATTTTGACTTGTGGCATCTGGTTTCCACTTTGCCTGACCAGGGATTTTTTAGGAAGAGATATTCAAGAGTGTTGACATTCTGAGCCTCCACCCTGCGTTTGTGTGGGAGACACTGCCCACCCCTCCCCGGCATCAATACACACTAGATGATTCTAGCATTTTCCTCCAGACAAGGGCTCTATTCTTTTTCCTTTCCTTTCTTCCCACCTCATCCTTCCTCTTTCTGTCCCTGCCTCCCTTCCTTTTCCTAGGGTAGCACTTTCTTCCAAGCCGTGGTCTCTTCCAGCAGGTATCCAGCATGGCAGGGTCCCCACTCCCCCAAGCACTTCACAAACTCCGCAGAACGCAGACAGCAGCAAGGTTGCCATTGGAGATAGGCCTGGGTACCCTCAGGCAGCCCCAGAGGACAGCTGGATTGGCCTGTGCTCCTCCCTACACAGCCTCCTCCTCCACCCTCCTGGACCAGGACTGTGGAAGCGGGCTCTGGTGTGGCACACTGACCCAGTGTCTACCCCTGAGCCATGTTTGGGATGGAGAGAATCTGCCACGGGGACAGGGAATTTGGAGGGCTGGATGTACTTCCTGCCAGTCTTCAGGAAGAGAGAATACAATCCAGGGGAAAGGGAGGGACCCCTGCTCCAGGGAGCCCAGGCATCTCCTGTTCAGGGCTGGCTCCATACCAACAGGATGGGGCAGGACAGAGCTGCAGCTAAGGGCACAGGGTGTGAAGTCAGGTAGAGCTGAAGTGGACAGAGCCCCGACTTCCTCAGAAATAAAACAGGGCTATCAGCAGCGACTACAGATCACAGAGTAGCTGCGGAGTTGAGATAATATGGGGCAGAGTGTGGCACGGTGCCCACACGGGACAACATGATGAACCTGATTCTTCCATGGCCCAGTAAGCCAACAGTCCAAGATATAGGAGAAGCACAGAATATTCTAGCTCCTGGGCACAGAGGCCTGGAAGAGAAAGTCCTGACGCTCCTTAGGTGACAGCCTAACATCTCTGGCAAGAGTGCACGGGGGCAAGAGGGCAGGAAAGCCAAAGGAGCTCAGAGGCAGGTGGAGTTCCGACAGAGCTCTGGGGACGAGCTGAATGTTTAAGAGATGCAAAATGATCGCTGGAAATATAAACCACATAAAAGACAAAATGTGGGGGCTGGAGCAGCGGCTCAGCGGTTACGGCGCTTGCCCGGCATGCGTGAGTACACAGGTTCAAACCCGAGCACCACGTACACAGCTAAGTGTCAGAGCAACAAAAGCCATGCGAAAAACTCAACAAAAATTGATTCCCCCTGACTCACTCTCTCTCTCTTAAAAAAAAAAAAAAGATAAATTATGGTAATTGGGGAGGTGATCAGGGAGATACGAATAAGAATTGGGGAACACAGTCAGAAAATGTCACTTCTGAAAAGAAAAAGCTGTCAAATAGCCACCTAGAACACCTGCCATTTTGTCCCCACCAAATTGGGGAGGGAAATGTGTAACCACTGTATAGACAACTAGGGTACAGGACACAAAGTGACAGATTTCAACAGGCATCAATCATAGCCAACACACCACTTCTCAGTCAAAAGCTGTGAAGGCATCAAATTTTAGTGCAAACCTATTGTAAATATTGTCAACATAAATAATTAACACAACATGAAACTAATAATGGCTAAAAAGTGAAAAAAAATCAGTATCAAAACATTAAATTACAAGAAAAATTTTGTGGTAGAAGTAATAGTTCTATAAGAAATTTTATGATGGCCACTTTCAGAATGTTAAAAACATGATCAATAAAAAATCTTGGGTACAGATTTTATGCAGAAAAGGAATTACTCCAATAAAAGTAATTTTAATTAATTAAAAATGGAAATGGAAATAGTTTTGCTGCAATAGAGAAAGGCTTAAATGGTATTCTCCTTAGAAAGTATTTCTTCAAGGAAAATTTATCAGTGTCATTACTACTCCAATTAAAATGCTTCTATTGTTAAACACAGATGTCTTCGGGGGTGGGGGAAGAACTCCAGCAAGTCAAATTGGTGGACCAATACTTCCCCAGGTCACAGAAAACTCTCAGGGGAACCTGGTGGAACTGGTGGCTCACAGATGCTCTGCAGAGTGTCCCCAGAATCAGGAAGTTGCTGGACCAGGTTCCCTAAACAAGTCCTGGACGGGATGTTCATTTCAAAGACTAGTTTAGGAAACGCAAAGAAAGCGTGCTGCTGGAAATGTGACTGGCTTTGTGTGCTAGGGAAGAATTTCAGAGGGCTGACAACTGGAGCAGGGTCGGGGGTGGCAGGGGAGATGGAGGAGGAGGAGGGTAGAAGGCAGGGAAGAGAGGGGCAGGGGGTACACACACACAGACACACACACACAAGCGCTCTGTCTAGGGACAGTGGCATTCCGCCAAGCCAGCCAAGGAGCAGAGTGGAGGCCGTGATTGGTGAGTTAGTTAAAACCCTTCCTTAAAGCCAATCCCACCTCACTTAACCACCATTGGATCCTTGCATGGTGCCTGTGGCTTGGGGAGCTCCTAATCACGAGTCCTTGCTTTGGGAGTGGAATGGACCAAGTTCACAAAGCAGCTGTCACCCACTGTGCACCACCTTCCCTGGTCCCACGTCCCCAGGATTGCAGAGGGCTGGAGGAAATGACCCATGACCACTAGGTAGATCCATGCCTTCCTAACTGAAATTAAATGCTTCGATCCTGAGATTTCTAGTACACCACCTCATCATTTTTTCTCTGACCCCAAATCAGCTGCTTAGTATCCTTTGTGAACTGGCAAAATTGAGTTTCTGAAGCTGAAGCTTCCAATGGAGCTGCCAGGGATCCCAGCATGGTGTTTCCTGGACCCCTCCTGCTGTTCCTTGATGGTTTTGTTTTTTAGCTGTAACCTAAGTTACCGGAACCTTCTTTCAGAAGAAAGAGCTGCGGAACAGACCCTGAGACCCCGGGTCCTCACCACCAACTCCTCTGCAGAAGTCCAAGGGGAGAGGGAGCTGTTGAAATCCTTGGCAAAACTTCAATAAACTACTCAGATGGTGGCTTCCATGGTGGCCATTATGAGCTTTTAGAGCTAAGAGATACGCAACGGATAATGAGAATTAATAACCCTAATAATAAAAAGTTTCCAAACCTCATTTTTCATTTTTCCTTCATTAGCCAGACAGCACAAAATAAATGTGTTAAGATTTCAATGAAACACAATTGTACTTTCTGAAGCCAAGCAGTCCCCAGGAGAGCCCCTGTGAAGGGACAGGAGCCTCACCAAGACCCTTGGGTGCTGCCACCAGCGAGGCTCTGGCTCTGCCCCCTATTCCCGTCACACTGCAGGGAAGTCTTATGAGAACCCACATTTGTGGAAGATGAAGAGTTTTGTGGGAAAAGAGGGCTTGGAAGACAGAAACCCCATTGTACAGAGCCTCTGCCCTGCTGTGCTAGAGGAAATGACCCATGAGCACTCGGCAGGTCCACCTCTTCCTGATTGGAATTGAATGGGCCTGCACTGTCCCTGTAACCTTGAACCCCGATGCTCACCCGAGATGCCTGCTGTACTGCCTGTTACAGACACAGAGGGCTGAGGTTTAGAAGTGTGTAAGAAGTGGGGTGCCCCTGCAGGGACCCTGCAGCCCTGGCTGCCCTCTCCTTCACCTCCTCTGTCCCTCTTCCCCTCTCCCTCCCCTCCTTTTTAGTTTTACAGATGCTTTGAGGTATAATTTTCATACTCTTAACCGTGAGCCATTGTAAGTGCACAATTCAATGACTAGCGTGCTCGTTGCTCCCGCGTCCGTCCACGTCCATCACCCCAAGCTCGTCAGGGCAGTCCACCTGTGCTCCTAGCCCCACCCCAGGCAATACTACTCTGCTTTCTAAAGATCTGTCCTTTCCGGGCACTTTCTATAAAGAACACACGGTATTTGTTCTTTTGCATCTGGCACATCTGACTGAGCACACTGATTTTAATGTCAATCCACGTTGCAGCATGCGTCAATATTTTGCTCCTTTTTATTGCTTCATAGCATTCTGCTGTGTGGAGATAGCACATATTGATCATTGACTCATCATTAGACAGACCACTGGGTTGTGCCCAGTATTTGATTAGTATATATAATGTTGCAATGGATATTGGAGTACAGGTTAAATGACAGCCATCATTTTTCTTGCATGTAACTGCTAGGTCTTGGGGTAACTATGTTTAACTTTTTGAAGAACTTTGAGGAACTATTTTACATTCCCACCAGCAATGCGCAAGGGTTCTAGTGTCTCCAGTTCCTGATCTACAATTGTCACTCAGTCCTTTCAATCAGAGCCCTTCTGGTGGGTGGGAAGGTTTCGATTTTCCCTTCCCTAAGATGCTTCGTGTATCTCGTTTGGAAGAATCCCGTTCCTGCTTTCCATCATTTCTCTGTCTCTGTCTCTCATCAGTGTAACCAAGGCTTTGTAAACGGCTCTTTTCAAAGCACCGGCTTTTGGTCTCATTGACTCTTTTCTGCGGCTCTGCCTTCTAATCCACTGATTTCCTCAGCTTATTCCTTTCCTTGCCGCTGCTCTCTTTGACCTCAGTTGGCTCATCTTTTATTGTTTCTTGGATGGAAGCATTGATTTGTTTCTGTGCTCCGCCCAGACTCCAATGGGCCTCCCCAGAAAGGGAAGCAGCTGGCAGCATTGAGGGAACAGAGCCTGGAGTGGCAGGCAGCCTGGGCAGGAAGGAGCAGCCCGGCCGTGTTACCATCACCCAACAGTTCTTCTCCAATAGCCACACCGCAACTCAGCCAAATGCCAGAACCACTGATCAGATGTTTCTGGCAGTTTTGCTTTTCTGTGGAGGGATTCTGTAAAATTGGTTGCTTTGGTCCTGCTAAGGTCCTGCCTCTCACAGGAAACCAAGTTTATTTCATCTCTCCCCCAGTCTAGCTCTGTCATGGAATCCATGCCTGGGGGCCCCTGGGCACAGCCTCTCCACAACAGAAATGCGACGAGTTGACCCCCTCCACTTCCCCAGTGCCACTGAGGACAAAAGGAAACTGTGTCTCAGAACGTGCACGTAGAGCAGAGGACCCCAAAGTGGTCTTCACGTCCACGGCAAGAAACCTGTCACTGATTCTGAGGATTTGGCGGCTGCTCCTTTAGGCCTCTGGGATGGGGGAAGCAAGAAGTGGAGTTACCCTCAGCACAGGGCCGGGCTTTCACAGAGCCGCTTATGGATAGGGGGTAGAGATGACGCGTCCTGTTCTACTCCTTGAAGGAACTGGCTTGAACTCCCTCACTCTGCCCCAAGATGTAAGGAGCTGGAAAGAATAAGGGAGAAGACGTGGAGACCTAGAACCCAGTGCTGCCATTAAGCCCTTCTTTGGGGGTTAGTTTCCTTATTTGTAAAATGGATGTAATAATAAGGTCATCCTCTCCTGGTTGCTTGGATGTGAAGACAATGCAAGAGGGGACCAAAATGGGCTTCAGGACTGATCACAGTGCAGTAAACTGAGGCTGCACATGGGGAATCAGCACACCCCATCCTGGAGCCCTGAGACTTAGTGGCTAGGAAAGAGACTGTGTTCCTCCCTGCCACTTCTTCCTTCCCCCTTCTTCCCTGCCTCAGGAAACAAGAAGGCTGCAGATCAGCAGATGTCAGCATGTGCTCCCACTATTGATTCCTTTACTGCTCCCGTCCCAGGTGACAGGGATGAAGGATGAGGACAAGGGAAGGACATGGCTTTGCTTTAGCGTTTGGGGAATGGTAAGACTGGAATGGACACTTCTTAGCAAAAGCCACACTTATGCCTGCCTACAGTAGATACATGGATCTCTCCAGCTTTTGTGGAGGCCACAGAGGGAGGTTGTGGAACTGGAGAAAAAGTGACTCTGCAGGCGTTAACTTTTTGTTTGCACAGAGGGATCACAGCCCCTCTGCCATCCGGATTAAACTGACCAGTGCTCAACAGTCAAGCTGCATGGTCACTGTGCAAACTTAAAAGCATTAGAGAGCAAGAAAAAAAACCTCTCTTTTTAATAAAAAAAAGACTTTAAACACTTATTGCAGGAGAGATTAGGATCTGTTTTAATATCTTCAAAATGGATTTCTGTAAACATTTTAGCCTTGGACTTCAATTTCTAAGGAAAAAGAGCTATTCTGCTCAATACACATCACATGTATCTCTTGTTGCTGTGACTACATAAAGGAAATTCTGAACCCCAGACGGGATAGACAGGACAGTGGGCTGAGAAGTAATCCTTTCCTAGATTCTTATTAGGAACTAGCTCAGCTACAAGGACTGAAAATGCAACAGGAGGACAGCAACCTACAACTGCAGATCTGTTCCCACTGAGGCTGCTCACAAGAGCAGAACAGGATGCTGGTTACAAGGAAATATCCGGAAACGGTGCCCACTGGCGGGGCCTTACACGGCCCCAGCGTCAGCAGCCGCGGCATGCACATGTCCAGTCTCTCCTCGACCACGGTAATCACCACACCTCCCACTCACGTCATCCCTCAGACCTGATCTCACAGCCACTCTTCCCGTCAGCTGGTGCCCTGCCCCTTCTGCATGGGTACCTGGGACCATCTTTGCCCTCTGGGCCAGCATGGTGGGAAGTGACCCAAGCTAACAGCCAGAAGGGTTACCTATTTGTCTTTCCAGGTCAGCGGCTTCATCCGGCGTGGCTCTCGGGAGGACTCCGGGGTCGCTGAAGCTGGTACGGAGCAGGGTCCCCATCACAAAGAAGAAGAGGATGCCACCAACCACAGGGATGGCGGGGGTGATCTTCACTGCCAGGTACGGACAGCTGCCAACAGGTGGGGAAGAGAAGAAGACAGGAAGTGCAGTATTAGAATCAACAATAAGTACGTGCAGCTTCTAAGCAGCCAAAGCTCATTGAAGGAGTGGAACTACTTCCATGAAAACTGCATCTGTGGGGCTGGAGCAGTGGCTCAGCAGTTACGGCGCTTGCCTGGCATGAGCAAGGACCCGAGTTCAAACCTCAGCACCCACGTACACAATTGAGTGTAGGAGCACTGAAAGCCACATGGAAAACTAAATGAAATTGATTCTCTCTCTCTCTCTCTCACACTGTCCCTCTCTCTCTAAAAAAACAAAACAAAACAATGCATCTGTGTTAAGAATTCACATGTGGGCGGCTCTGCTGCTCTGTCTTATGCACGACAGAACCCTCCTTCCCAGCCATGACGGCTCAAGCCCTCTGCTCCCCTAGAAGAACGGCTGCAGAAGAATGGGGGTGATCCTGCTTGCACGGCCAGTCTAAGATGACCAGAGGCTATTTGCACACGCTCCCTTTGCACTGTCAACCCAGCCCATCCATCTATGGCCCTTACTGGTCCCTGGCATTAGACTATAGAAGACACCAGGTTAGAACCATCTTCATCAGACCCGCCTTTCCTGCTCCAGTCCAACAACCCAGCGCCTTCTGGGAGCATGAGACTTTGAGGACGGAGTTCATTCACAAAAGTCAAGAAACCATTTTTCAATATTTTGGAGGTCATCTCTCCAAAAGAGGTTAACAAGCTATGGGCACGAATTTGCAGGGCAGTCTCTGAAGAGGACTGAAGGGATTTCGGTGGCTACACTAATTCCAGAAGGCATTTGAGTACCAATTGATGAACAAGTCCGTTTTTGGTTGGTTGTTTTATTTCGTCGTTTTTGTTTGTTTATTTTGAAGAGACGGTTCCTCAGGCTATTCTTGAATTTCTGGACTCAAGTGATTCTCCCACCTCAGCCCCCAAGTAGCTGGGACCACAGGTGTGCACCTCATGGAATTAAGAATTGGCACTGTGACAGGTTGATGGGCAGCAGGGACTATGGTGAACCAGGTAGAGGTGCCCTATGCCAGGCCAGCCCAGGAGTTGGCATCTGGCCTCAGATCAAGGTGTTCAGGAGCTGGGCGGGTTCAAGTGTGAGGCCTGGGTTTCCATCATGCTGCCTGAATTCTCAGAGTGTGGGGGAGGCAGACCTGAGAGTTAGCTTGAAGCCTGAAGCTAAGTGAAGGGAGAGTCTGCCATGAGCATGGTCAGTCTCTTGTTACCACATTAAGTCACATCATAAGTACAGAAGAACATGACGTAGCCTCATCAGAGGTCCTTCCAGCTGCTTGAGACAGCCAAGAGCAGGAGGGGCTGGAGGACAGCAATGCCCCACTCAGGACTGGAAGATGGATGGGAACTTGGTCCTGGGAGTTATGGGGACCAGCATCCTATGCATGCACCAATGGGACAGCGAGGGGATGCTGGCAAGAGTCGGGCCTTGAGGACCACAGACCAGGAGCCCTTTTCTGAGACCGCAATAGAAAAGTTGGCCCACTGGCCTTGGGGACATACACACTGATCATTGGACAGTGACTGAGAATGGAGGCCAAAGGCCTTTCTGTACCCTCAGCCCGGCAGAAGCTCCGAGCCTTCCCTATCACTTTAAGAAGGTAGAGCAACCTCAGATGCGACCAGGCAGACGCTGCCTCCGGAGGACCACCCAAATAGAGACGCAAGAGCTGCCACCACATTTCCTTCTTCTCTGACACCACTCCTGCGCCAACCCCCTTGCAGGAACAGGACAGAGCAAAGCAACACAATCAACCTGGTGGGCTTCCAGGCAAGATGGCCTTTCACTGGACGCACGGGAAGACAGAAGGAAGCATTGTTGTCATTCTCGCGTCGAGGTAACCCCGCTGCCCAAGCTCGCAGACACTTGAACGCCCTGAATACCCTCAGGAGCCTCCTGGGGAAGAGAATTCCGCCCTCACCTGGCCTTGTCACTGTCACAGGAGTGGGCTCCGTTCGGCCCTCTCTTGCTTGTTCTCTCTCTCGCCCTCTTCTGAATGGGATGACCCTGCACCAAGGCCCTTGCCAGGTATGGGCCCCTGGACCTTTCCGGAACTGTCAGAAACACACCTCTGCTGTCTCTCATGACCCAGCCTCTAGTGTTCTGTTGCAGCAGCACAAAGTGAACCCAGACACCCCCTTTGGAGAAGTGTTCACTCGTGTTAGGGAAAAGCCTCTTCAGTCCAACTGATCCTGCTGTGTGTGGAAGGGAGTCACAGTTTCTCATTGGGTGCTTTCAGGTAAACACCGACATAACTAATTCTCTATAATAGGCTTTGGTCTTTTCTAAATCATCTGATTTAGCACCGGAAAGCTTCAAGTTAGACAGTGGAGAAAATGGGACACGGCGATCAGTTTGGGCTCCTGGACCCGCGGAGGGTTTCTTCCTGCAACAGAGGTCCTGGGGATTTTAAAGGACTGCACCATGCTGCGGTGCAGGCCTGGGCGCTAGTGCTGGCACACAGAGCTTACATTTTAATTTGAGTCACATGGAGAATAGAAAGGTCTCCTCAGGAAATGACCATTCTCCCTTTGGAGAGTCAAGGTAAAGTGACGACCAAAATCTACTTAATGGAGTGTTGAACTCAGAATCCAAAATGCTTGTAGGGGCTACGTCTCCAGTAGGGTGCCGTACTGCAGGCCACAGAACTAGGCGACCCTCGAGGACAAGCCGAGTGTGCTAGGGGGGCACAGTCGACCAAGGACTGGTGGTGAGCATCAGAGGCTGCCAGTCTAGCAGCTCAGCCTCATTGAGACATCAGCCTGGGGTTAATCTGAAGGGACTCGGACTCTAGGAGCTCATTAAAAGTGCTGCATTGTGACACACGATGTGACATTGGCTTTGTTGCCCTTACTGTCATATAAAAAAGCAACCTTCCTTTGCATTAAGCCTTGAAAACTGTGCTAGTATATCACAATCAGAAATAAACAACCCATGTCAAATTTGGTCAAAGCAGTGGACCAATGTTGAATTTGCTGACATCATAATTAAGTGAGGACATGAACACTGAAGCACATATAGGAACAGTGCCATGAGAAATGCATGGTTTGTAGCGAGAACATGGGATAAATACTCACAGTAGGTGCTGGGTAAAGGGTGTGTACAGTTTCTTTGTACTATGTTCTTTGCAACTTTTCTGTATATTTGAAATTATTTCCAAATAAAAATTAAAAGGAAAAAATGAGAGAAAGAAACACAATCCATATTGAAAGCATAAGATTAACCTTGGTACTAGACAACAGGTTTTAATGTATGTACATTAGCCCTAGCATACACATATACATGTCTGCAGGTATTATGGTTTGGATATAAGGTGTCCCCCCAAAACTCCTGTGTTAATGCAGGAACACTCAATGTGAAATGATTAGACTGTGAAAGCTGTAACCTAATTGGTCCATCCTAGTTTGAATGGACTGACTGGGAGATAACTGTCGGCCAGTGGGGCATGGCTGGAAGAGGTGGGTCGCTGGGGACATGACCTGGAAGGGTACATCTTCCTTGTGGTCCTGTACCCCACACTCTGCTTCCTGCCCCACCATGAGCTGAGCAGCTGTCCTGCACTGGTCCTTCCCCCATGATGTGCTGCCTCGCGTGGGCCCCAGGGCAGTGGAGCCAGTCACCTATGAAGTGAAGCCTCTGAAACCATGAGCTAAAATCAGCTCTCCTCCTCTAGGTTGTTGTCATCAGGTATTTTGGTCACAGTGATGCATAAGCTAACTAAAACAAGGGGGAAATTACTTTTTACAAAATAGCTAGGGAAATGATCTATTTTTGTATAAAAGAGAATTTTCCATAAAAATTCACAACTGGACATCATTTGAATAAAGGCAGAGAATAAAACAGGCCCCTGTCTTTCCTCTTTCTCATCACTGATGAATTTGAGTGGGAAAACATGGGCACAGCTGTAAGCCAGACCTGGCACAGTTGGACGAGGTGGGTTAGACAGAGCCAGTTGGTGGCATGTGTCCACCTCCAGGGTCTAGAGCTGTGACTTGTCCAGCTCCATCCTGCACCTCCAAGGTAGATACTTCAGAACAGTCAGAACCTTCTTGTGAAGCTGACTTCGTCAATCTTAGATTAGGGTATGTTTGGTTTTTCCTTTTTGGGATCTCACATGCAACTTGGTTGACCCCAAAGCTCAGAGGTGGCCTCATTAGAGCCAGTGGTAGTCAGGAGTCCACGCTGGCCTGAGCTGTTTCTTGCTGCCCCAGATGCACTGCAGGCAGGGCTGTGGTCTTCCATGGCTATCCGGCTAATGGCCATGACCATCCTCTAGAAGCCTTTAACTGCCTCCCCTGGCCAATGTCTGATACAACAATTAGAGATCAATGGTGTTAACTAAGTTTTCTGTCCCCTGGAGCATTTTCACCCCAGAGGCAGCACGCACCTATAGTTCAGGTTATTTGCACTGAACGCATTCTCATTTATTCAAACCTGTTCCCAGAAAGTAGGGAGAGGAAGAGGAGAAGTGACCTGCCGGGCGTTCTGTGTGTAGCTGGTGGTCTTACAGTGAGTGGTGGTGGCATGAGTCTGAGACAGCCCTTCCTGTCTCCCTGGCAAGCCTGCTCCTGGCTCCTGTTCCTGTCTGCGTCTCACTGACTCCTCTGATCATATCATGAAGTTAATAGGAGATCCTCCAGCCCCTTCAAGCAGCAAAGATTCAAGTAAATAAAATTGTAATAATAACAATGGAAACTTCTAACAGGATTTTAGGTTAAGCCCTCTCCACTTCCGCAGCTGGCCAGCTGCAGTTCCTGGTCTCCCCACCCCATGGTGGTGAAGAAGAAAGAGATGGCATGGAAAGGGAGACAGGAAAGTACCGATTGGCAGAGTTCTGTTATAAGGTGACTTTGCATGCTCAGGGTCGACCAGATGTTTAGACCCTAATTTCCATAATGCACATCTGGGAGTTCTTTAGAATCCTGGGCTAAGTGCACGGCCATCTGCACTGCATCTTCCTCCTTCATTCTTCTTAAGTAGAGAGCAGTCAGCCCTGTTTTCTCCTATGGAAGTTTCTGCCCTGTTTGGGGACCTACCACGCCTGTCCTCTGTCACCTAGGACGGCTGAAAAGCCATCCCATCCTTCTGCCTGCCACAGAAACCTCTTAATCTGCCATCGCCACCAAAGCCAGGTCAAATCACAGCCATCTCTGCTCCAAAGCCTTCAATGACTCCCCCTTTCCTGCCAAATGAAATTCAAGTTCTTTAGGTGGAGTCCAAATCCCAACCTGCCCTTCTCCAGTCTCCCCTCTCCCTCTCCTCCACTCCCCCTTTCCACACAGAGCAATGGCCACATTAACCTCTTGATTCTCAGACCCGTGCCGCACGGCACAACCACTGGCCCCGCCTACCCAACTCATGCATCTCGAATGACCTCACCCCATCTCAGTGTGCTAACGCTCCCCCACATCACTTCCTGTGAAGACTGTGAGAAATCTGTCTCCCCACAAGCAGAAGTGATTACTTCCTTCTCCCAATGCCCAGGACACTGTCACTCCCCTTTGGTACTTGTGGCCATCAGTGAGCTGTGTGGACCTCACTGGATAAAAAGTCCCACATGAGCCTGGGCTCAGTTCCTTTCTGCGTTCTCATAGCACCTAGCATGGTGCCTCCCATATGGCCAAAAACGCACT
Organism: Aplodontia rufa; assembly: GCA_004027875.1. NCBI lineage: Eukaryota > Metazoa > Chordata > Mammalia > Rodentia > Aplodontiidae > Aplodontia > Aplodontia rufa. Next base: position 95,451 of record PVKS010002072.1, on the reverse strand, counting down.
TGTGATTGATGAGCATTTGTTCAGTAACTGAACAGAATCCATTTAGTGACTTTACTGTGACTCAGAAAAGAGGAAGGTCAAGTGGGCCATCCATGCAACATCCACAGCGCCCTTGTGCCTAGCACCTCTCTACTCTTCTAAGCCGGCTGGGGCCTGCAGCTTCCTTCGTCCAGAGGCTCAGATCGTGCCCCTCCTGGGAGGCTTCTGCAGCTGAGGCAAGGAGAGGTGCCCCTGGGCTCACAGGGCTGAGCACACATCCTCGACCCTCTGCCAGCATTAGCGAGACCCCGGTCCTGGCAAACAAAGCACCTTATGTTGGCACAACTTTGTGCAGTGCTAGGAGCTCAGTGACAGTCCCCTTCTTCTATCAGCTTCTGTTGGACACAGGACAGGGCTTAGTTCTCTTGGAAATCCTCAACAACCCCTTTACAAGAGCAGCCGGGCTCCTGCCCCTACCTTGTGCTACAGAGACACCTGTACACTGCTGCCCAGCAGAGACAGAGCATCTGCAGCCCTTCCAGCAGGAAAAGGCAACAGGCAGACCCTGCCACAACCCTCCTGCAGGAGGCCACTGATGTGGCATGTTGGCCAGCCCCCAGCAGCCAGCGCGGCCCAGCAGCTGAAGCACTATGAGCCGCACAGAGAATCCTCAGTCCCAGCTCCCTCACATTTCTGAGCAGGGGTGGGTGGGATCTGTGACTCTGAGAGCCATCTGTGATGAGGAGCACTCCACCTCGAGGCCTGGGTTTCATACAAAACGATGACACAGCTGCCAGAGATATAAACACCAACTGGAGGCCTATTTCTGTCCCAAGACTTGTGACCTACATAGGATTCGGGGCAGTGCAGCGCAGGCCTCAAGCAGCTCAGCCTTCATGAAGCTCAGTGGAAAGTGACAGGAGGGAGAAAATAAGAATCTGAAGTCATCACTTTCAGAACACAAGAGAAATCAGTTAATTCAGCACCAGACAAAACAACTTCCGAAACAACGAGGAGCCCTTAAAGAATACACTGCTGCCCGACACTGCGGTGCAGCATCTGTAGGACGTACAAACTGTTGGTGGGTACATCCCAGGGAAAGAGGCCATTGCTAGGAAATAACCAGAAAGAGCAGCACTGCCAACCGATTGCAAGGTTGGCAAATGTAATAGCAATCTCCTCTTTAGGAAAAGTAATGTGTGTGTGTGTGTATGCGCGCACGCGCGCAAGTTGATGTTTACACATGAAAAATGGAACCGGTCCCTGGGTGCTGTGCTAAGACCACATAGTCAGAGCATTTTGCATTCAAATACACAGATAGACAGATGTAAACTTATTTTGCCCCCAGGCACTGACCCCCAGAATCAACATTATCGTTAATTCTACATTCATGTGGCTCATGGGGAGAACATGACATAAAGCTGAGTCCTTGCACAAAAAACCTGGGACCAGATTAATTTCTTAAACATTCAGTTAGGAAACCTGGATTCCATTACTGAACAGTTAGACCTCTATTTTTCCCACAGGACAGTCTTTAGGAGAAGATTAACGATGCTTAAAAACTATACAAAACACAACAATAGTAACAAGAGGAGGCAGAGACCCTGGCCTCTGGAACAAGAAGTGGAGACCTTTGTCCACATGAAAGCAATTTCAGTCCTCTGTCAATGTTTCCTTTTTGTTTGCAGATGGATGCATGTATAAAAGCTTCCTGTGAACAGGGGTCCATGTCTCCTCACTACCAGCAAGTGGCCTGGATTTGGTATTTTTGTTCAGTCCTCCTTATGAAAGCACAGACGTCAGCTATTCTTGAGGTGTAAAACTGAGGCACCATTTATCACCACACAGGAAGAGGAAGTGGCCTTGCTGCACGCTAAGTGGGTTCCTATGTTTCAGAAATCACGAAGCAACCTATTATTTTAAATTTCAAATTTTTGATCACAATGCATTTCAATAATGAGCAGTTATGGCAAATCATCATAAAATATAATAATCTCAGCCAATGACTCACATGTCTAAAGTATAGCAGAGTGGCATTGTGATAAATAGAGGTTGCAAGGATTGTAATGAAAAGGATCTTTTCCCCTTGTCAGATGAGTGACTGTAAAGCAAATGTGTTTTTCACTTACGGGCAGGGACATAAGCACCATTCATTTTGTGGTTTCTTGCTTAATCACATACTTAGGAACATGTCTACACTATAAGGCAAAGATAAGTATGTTATTAGGAGACAAACAGAGAAAAAGTAGATTCTGAAAAAACATCCACTCAACTCTATAAATGGGAAGAAACATTCACCAAAGCCTCCAAGAGTGATGCCCCCTACAGGACACCCCAGTGTTCCGCCACCCAGTGTTGGGAAAGTCCCCTTCTTACTGTGTTGACCACCCCAGATGCACAGGGAAGAGTCTACTGCTACTTGTATCAAAAGAGGGAATTTAAATAAAGGGACCAATGAGTTGAGAGGAAAAACATAAGGACAGAACACCAGAAGGATCGGCTGAGAAGATCATGCGGGTGATTCTGAGCCTTGAAGTTCATGGCCTTAGTTTACCTACTCTCTGTCTGACTTTCTTAGGTGAGAACTGTTGCTTTTGGGCCAATAGAAGATGGAAGGTGAAGGTCACCCACCCTACGGAGGAATCTGGTTTCTCTCTGTAGACGCAGAGTTCAGCAGGAAGGACTCAAACACAACACTGTCTTGCCATCGCCCTGCAGAACTCCTGGGTAGGAGAGGGCTCTGGGCCTCCTGCATCGGTGGGCAGAGGCAGGGAGGCCAGGGGCTCTCCAGCCAGGTGGTCACACACCTTCCAAATGTGCAGGACAGGAGTGCAGTGTCACTATTCTTAACTAGAGGCCTCCAAGACCACCCAGATAGATCTACTTATAGGTACAGAATCTGGGCCTCTATAGCTTAAAAACAGGCTTCAAATCATAGTGTGTAGACAGCTCAACCTATTCATCTGCTATTAAAAATGGGAAAGGGCTTATTAGGGAACATTGTGGTATTTCAATGGTTTGGCCAAGGGATTTTGAGTTATGTTTAAAATTCTAGGAAGCCAGAGGATTCTGGGTAGGGTGTGAATTACAGGAAGGAAAGACAACATTTTCTGCCCCAAACTGGCTTTCTAATGGCCTAATGGGATGGCTTAGGCATGACAACCTGCAGCCCAGATCTTCCATCACAGTCCTCACTCAAATGACTATGCATGCTGTCATTTCCAGGTCGTGAGTGGCCGCTGAACTAACAGGCCGTAGCAACTCCATCATCTTGTTTTCAGCGCATCTTGGAAGTATAAAGAATTGGCAGGGCAGGCAAAGACTCTCCTGACAATCATCCTCCTGGGGCAGGATGGTAGTGGGGCAGGAGGGGTCCTTTACATGCAGGGGCCTCAGGACCCCATCCCTCATGGCTCCCATCCCTCATGGCTCCCATCCCTCATGGTGCCATCCCTCAGGGCTCCCATCCCTCAGAGTACCCATCCCTCAGGGTATACATTGGGATTTGCTCTGGTCCTAACACAAGCCTAACCTCTGGTTGCTTCTGACTGTTACATTTGAAAGGGTGCCTTCTGCTTCCATTTTGGCAATCCTGTTTAGAAAACAGCCCAGGGCACAGTGGTGCACACCTGTAAACCGAGAGACTCTGGAGGCTGAGACAAGAGACGGCAAGTTGGAGGCCAGCCTTGGCAACTTAGACCCTACCTCAAAATTAAAAATTAAAAAAGAAAGTGCTGGAGATGTAGCTGGGTTCAATCCCCAGTATCAAGAAAAAAACAAGTCTTAGCAGGACTTTAGCACTCTGTATTTCATCAAATCTAAGGTACCTAAGTTTTAAGATGTATCATTCAGGGGAAAAAATGTCAATAAGATAATAATCTATAATTATACTTTATACTTTATATTCTTTATACTTCTGGAAAGAGCTATTTTAGGCTTATTTAGACATGAGTTTAGAATCACATGTCACTCTTGTACATAGATACAAAAATGTGGGAGTGCAGTCACTTGGTCAGTCACCCATCCCTCATGGCACCCATCTTCATAGCTCCCATCCCACATGGTGCCCATCCCTCATGGCTCTAATCCCTCAGAGCACCCATCCATCCCACATGGTGCCCATCCCTCATGGCTCCTATCCCTCAGGCCTCTCATCTCTCATGGCTCCCATTCCATGTGGCCACCCATCCCTCATGGCTCCCATCCTTCATGGTACCATCTCTCATGAATCCCATCTCTCAGGGCCCCATCCCTCAGGATGCCCATCCCTCAGGACCCCATCCCTCATGGCACACGTCCCTCATGGCTCCCATCTCTCAGAGCCCCCATCCCTCAAGGTCCCATCCCTCATGGTGCCCATCCCTCAGGGCTCCCATCTCTCAAGGTCCCATCCCTCAAGGTCCCATCCCTCATGGTGCCCATCCCTCAGGGCTCCCATCCCTCATGGTGCCCACCCCTCAGGGCTCCCATCTCTCACAGTTCCTATCCTGCATGGCTCCCATCCTTCATGGTGCCCATCCCTCTTGGTCCCATCTGGACTCACTTGTGTATTTTCTGACTCCCAGCAGAGAGCTCCAGACACAGATGTAACCCAATTCTTAGAATTTGGTCCAGTAGATAGTAGGTTTTCAATAAACATTTGTTAATAAAATGAAAAGTATCTTTAAAAACATAGGATCCAAATGATTTAATTTGTTTCATAACACACTTATATCCATAATTGGAAGAACGTGCCCTAAAATATTCCCTCATTTTAAAGGTATGAGGGTGATGTTATGCATATGTGCTTTTGTGTGGTTTCCAAATTTTCTTGATTAAAACACAGCTTATTTTTGCAATTGAAAAATATAGTACTAAAAATAAACTGCATAAATATTTGTTGAATTAACAAAAGGGAAATTGCTAAAATATTAAAATTGACCTGCGCTTTTAAAAACTCAAGTATCAATAAAAAAGATGCAAGACAGTAATGCATGTCCTCTGTTGGATGAAGCCCTTGGCTTTGTAAGAGACCTGACGGTACCCGGGTGAGACAACTGGGCTTCCGGGAGCAGAGGATCATCCCTTTAAGAATGCAAGACCCAAGTACTTCCTGACTCAGCTCTAGTCTGTATGCACTTTTGCACAGAATACAACTACGAAAAGTTCTTCTTTTGCCATCTTTGTGGATTTCTGTATTAAATTAGACTCTTGTGTATTAAAAGCAGAAATAACTACACCTAGGCACCTGTATTTCACAGTAAAATAAAAAAAGGAAGGGATAAGAAAGAAGGAAGGAAGGAAGGGGAGAAGAGAAGGAGGAAGAAGAAGAGGAGTAGGAGGAACAGAAAGAGAAAAGAAATCAAGAAGACAGTTAAGGAGGTACAAAGCCCAGGGTCACTCACACTAGGCCCAGGCCCCCTCCTCCCACCAACTCCCTGGAGAACTGGGGTCTCCTTTTAGTTTCCCTGGGATGGGTTGGGTCCATGGATGGCAGGGTGGGAAGGGAGTCTCCAGGAAGAGAAGGACAACAACTACACAAATGAACTCTCCCAGACAGCAGCAACATTCATGAAGCTGAGCCTAGCCGAACACCCGCTGCATGTCCTGCTGAAGAGAAGGGGGAAGGAATTGTTCCACACAGAGACTCTTTCAACTCCAAACTAATTAGTTTAATCACTCAATGGTCAAAAACCCTTTGGAGAAGGACAACGGCCCTGCCTTGTTTGGACTTCACAATGAACATCAGTGAGTCCCCTCCTGTCCCCAATACCACTGGAGGACGTCAGCTATGTCCCAGGGCCCCTGGTGCTGCTCATGTCACTTAGCACCAGTGTGGTGCTGTATGACCTGTTCCCCCTGCCTCATGGCCTTCCCAGGACTTCGGCTTTCAGCAGCCCCACCAGAGGGTCCCAGTCCCCCAGGTGTTTAAAGCACTGAACTCAGCTTCGTGTACACTTGAAGACGTGGAGCACAGTGCCCCATGGCACCCTGCCCTACAGACTACGGCCCGGTGCCCTGGGACTGCCCTGTGCAAAGTCCTTTCCTCCCAACATCTGGGAGCTACTGCTATAGAAAAGTGGATTTAGCATTACTAAGCAAGAAAGACAAACAGGTGGTTTTGCAGTACCAGATCTAAAATTATGCTATAGAGCTGTAATATTAAAAACAGCATGGTACTGGTATCAGAATGGGAATGAAGATCTATGGAATAAAATAGAAGACTCTGAGACAAACCCATAAATCTTTAAACATCTAATCTTTGATAAAGGGGGTCAAAACATAACATGGAGGAGAGACAGCCTATTCAACAAATGGTGCTGGACAAACTGGACAGCCACTTGCAGAAAGTTAAAATTAGATCCTTATCTCTCACTCTGCACAAAAATCAAATCTAAATGGAACAAGGAACTAGGAATTAAAACAGCTACTACATAACTGCTAGAAGAAAAATTAGGACCAACAATTTGACATGTGGGAGTTTGCAAAGACTTCCTCAAGAAGACTCCTAAAGTGAAAGAACTAAAGTCAAGAGTGGGACGCCATTAAATTAAAAAGCTTTTGCTCAGCCAAGGAATTAGTCAAATAAGTCAAGAGACAACCTACAGAGAGGTGATCCCTCTGACAGGGGACTAATATCCAAAATTTACAAAGAACTCAAAAAGCTTAATATCAAAAGCACAAGAAATCCAATCAATAAATGGGTCAGAGAGTTAAACAGAAACTTCTCAACAGAAGACACTGAGCAAGGCAATGACTATATGAGAAAGTGTTCTAAATCACTAGTAATCAAAGAAATGCAAATCAAAACTACCTCAAGATTTTATTTCATTCCAGTCAGACTGGTAAAGATAAAAAATACAAACAATAACAAATGCTAGAGGGGTTGTGGGGAGATAGGAACACTAGCACACTGTTGCTGGAACTGCAGACTGGTCCAGCTGCTCTGAAAAGGTGGAGATTCCTCCAAAAAATTAGGGTTGGATCCACCATACCACCCAGCTATTCCTCTCCTGGGTATTTTCCCAGAGTAGTTAGAATCAGCACATTACAGTGACAAAATTCATGTTCATAGCAGCTCAATTTACAATAGCTAAATTATACAATCAACCCAGATGCCCCTCCCTGGATGAATGGATCCAAAAGCTGTGGTATATATATATATATACAATGGAGTTCTACTCAGCTATCAGAAACAATGATATTGCAGCCTTTGAAGGTAAATGGATGGCAATGGAATAAATCATGCTGAGCGAAGTTAGCCAAACCCAGAGAGCCAAGGTCCGAACGTTTTCCCTCATTCGTGGAGGCTGGAGCTAAACCCAGGCTTGGGTGAAAGGTAGATAAACTCATGGATTAGACCCAGCAAAGACATAGTGACACATAATCTAGGGGAACCATAGACATGTAGGTGGGGGAGAGAGGAAGGAAGAGGTAGGGCAGCCAGAGAGGTAGGGAGGGTAGGGAGGGAGCTAGGGAGACAATCCACAATGTAGCATATACTTTACCCCCCTGAGAATGCAAATAATACTTATACCATCATTTAAGTGTGGAAAACTTATAATTATATATATATATATATATATATATATACACATACATATATATATATATATATATACACACATACATATATACATACACATACACACACATACATGTATATCCCTTATACGGATGTAATATAGAAGATTCAAGAGACTGGGGAGTGGGCATTGTGGGAGAAACTATGATATAAGACCAAATTCATATCATATTGTCACTTTATACACATTTATGATTGTCCAACAACTCAACTCCTTAATAAAAAAGAAAAGCAGTTTTAGATGTTCTAGAGAAGCAGTATGCATGAGTTTTGGGAAGTTCCTCCAGAGATGGAGAGCAAGAGCTGGGGTACTGTGGCTAAAAGATACGGCAAAGTACCGTTCATTCCTTCATTCAGTCCTTCCACACACATTTCCTGAGTGCAGAGTACACACCAACACACCAGACCAAATGCTGGGGAAGGCAGGATCAAGACCGGAGCCTTGTCCTCAGGGGGCTCTCGCCCCAGCACAGACAGATCAGGGTCAGTTAACCACAATCCTGGAGGCAGAGATCCAGTGTGGGCTCAGGGAAGAGCAAGAGAACCCACTGGGGGAAGGAGGCTCCCGGGAGGTGTTGGATCAGCAAAGAGAGGAGCCACAGCCCCCAGAGGCTGTGGCTGCAGATTCCAGGCCTGTGGGGGTTGACTTGGAGGTGGCTGGTGAGGGTGCACAGCAGCCTGACCCCCAGAGCAGCAAACTCAGGAGCAGGGTCTGCAGGCTGCTTGGTCCCTACTGCACCCAGAGCCACAGTAGTTCACTCGCAAACACCGCCAGAGTTGAACTCGGTGGAGTCAGCAGGCAGACACGAGGCATCTGCGTCTCTGCTGTGGGTGATGAGTGGCAAGGCCATTCCTAGGGACACTCGCCTTAGGGTGTCCCCACTTCCTCTGACAGCGCTCTGCCCTTTCTGTCACACCCCCCAGGGGGCACTTCCTCCTTTTGCAAAGGAAGAAGGATGGCCAAGGAAGTCAGTTTCTTTGATTGCATTTCCCCGAGATTGACGAAGGATTGGAGATTTGGTTTTGATACAGCCATCACCACTGACCTCTTGGCTGTAGTACAGCTATACTCAGACCAGAAATAGCCCATCTTCCCAAAGAGTTCAGAGGGCTCAGCCACTTCACCCACAAACTCCCAAAGCGATACAGTTTTCAATAGCGGAGATGTCATAATCTGAAGATAGCATATATAACATTTATACAAAGTGGAACTGTGGTGCTTTTGACGTGGTGGGAGGCTACATAGGCATTTAAAAGGAAAAATGTTCTATTTCCCCAAAGGAGATAAATAAAAACAAAGTAAGGCCAACAGATTAGTCAATCCATGAGCCCTCTGTCAGGTAGCTGGAGACTTCAGGTGAAGATGGCTTCAGGGAACACATTGGGTGGACAGGGAATCAAGCAGGATGCTGTAAGAGCCTCATGGATACGGGGCTGCTGCTCGGGGCTGCTGATTCATTGTTCCGCTCCCCAAAGGGGCAGCACTTAGCAGCCATTAACATGATTCTTTTTTTTCCACCAAAAGCACTGCTGCAGCTATTGCCTATGCATCCCGGGTAAAATGCCTTTGCATTAAAACACGGTGAAGGCGTCCCTCCTTGCTGAGGCTGGGAGAACTCCCACCTCGTAATTATCCAGCCCAATTAGAAGACAAGGTTAGAACAAACAGATCCAGAGGGAAGGTCCGCCCCTGCCAGACACGCAGATGTGGTTGCACACATGGTTTTCAAAGCAACAGGCAGTCAGACAGGAAGACTACAGGGAATGGAAGAAAATTAAGATTTTTTGATTGTTTATAGTTCAAGCAGTTTTATGTATATGATTTATGTAATCTCTACAAAAAAGTCTATCACTACCATTATTGAGACCATGTTACAGCCAAGAAAAATAATTTGATTGAGGCCAGTTTGGCTAGTAAATTTTAGGACCAGAATTCCAATTAGATGTGCCTGTTGCCAAAGCCTTGAATTTCAACTCGGCACACTACACTACTATGGGCCTACACCTCTGATATGTACCCTATACCTTTTTTAAGAACACAGTAACAAGTGTACCTTTTCCCCCCTTTTCATAAGGATCTCAACCACACTCGTTAAATGTAATTAAGAACATCTTGGAATCCTAAAACTTGACTCAGCCTGAAGGTGCCCTGTGTAGACCGGGGAGAAGGCCAGCTCAGCTGTCGAAGGTGACGCGCTTCTCAATGATGGATCACCAGCAGAAGGGCAGGAAAAGGAATATTATGCAGGCCAGGCACAGAGCCCCTGACTGCTGGCCAATGCCATCTGGAGTCCAAGCACGTGGGTGGAGCAGTGCCCGATGGGGCTTTGTCCCAAAACAGCCATGGGGCTGCCACAGCCACTAAGCATGGGGCACAAGAGAGGCACCCAGGTCACATTTTGGTTTTGGTTTTTACACCTTCAGGGACGCCCAGGGTGTGAAGCCATTCACATTGCCTAGGCTGCTGTGGCTCAGACTAGGGAGGGGTCACACCTTCCCGCAAAGGTCAAGGGCATTTCTCTTGCGCTGGTTCCACACCCCTGATGAATAAAAACCTCCCTGATTTCTATGTGACAGAGCTGGAATCCCCAGAGTCCCTGCGTACCAAACTTGACACCATGTGCTGAAGACTGCTCCTGTTATTTCAAAATACATTTCCACCAGAAGGACAGTCCTGATCAGTTTGTTTACCTAAGGGGTGGGGTGGGGTCGCTCTGATCAGTATAATACTAAAGCAAACACTTTCATGGATAGAAAAAAGAGATGTTCCTAGAATTCCCAAGTTGTACCTGAGAAGTATCCTACTCCCTGGGAGAAGAGGGCAGGATGCAGAAAGCCTAAAGGCCCCTACTTCTGAGAGGCCGGTGGGACTAGCCTGCTCTCACTCCCACTCCTGCTGAGAGGGGCGACAGACAGCCTCCAGAAGACAGGCGGTGGGCGCTGGGGAAAGCCCAGAGTCTGAGCATTTAAATTAGAAATGAGCAAAGGCCATGGCTTGCTCTCTCTGAAACTCTGAACATGGGGGGAAGCCAAAAAACTCCACGTGATGACAAACTAATGCCTTCACCGCCCCTACCTCTGGTCTTCATCTAATTGCTTTTCTCAAGTATGTTTGTCTGTGGCTAAACGTTCATGTCATTTCTGGAGTTTTAAGCCAAATGCTTCTGAGAGAAAATCCTTCCAATTCATTTTGAAATAGAACAGAAAGAATTCTGAGGGCTGCTCGGTGCCAAACGTGACTATTAACGTCTAAGAAGAAGGAGCCAGAGGCCAAAATAATGAGCGTTAGTTTTATGGAAAAAGTGACCTTCCAGGACATATGGTGGAGAAACACCTGGCAAGAGCATCTTTAATCAGTGCTCACTAAGAGGAACACGGGCAATTGGAGTCATGCCTGCTGTCCCCAGGAAGCGTTGGGTAGATGTTACTACCATGAAAAGTACAGTTAGCTAAATGACCCTGCATTCCTCAAATTTTGCCAAGCAGATAGCAAAGTTGAGAAGCAACCGGGAAGCCACAGAGTGATACAACTGGGACGAGAAAGATCAGAATCACTTCCATACTGGAAGCTGGGGGCTGGGTCCAGAGGGCCACCATGATGAGTCCCATGAGATTGTGGTGGGAAGGCCTTGGCTATGGAATCAGACTGACTGGCTTCCCACCTGACCCTGGCACTCACTCTGTGAGCTTGAGGAGTGAGCTCAGACCCCCCACTGTCTTAGTTTCCTCGCAGATCTAGGAATAAATTGGAGCAAGGTAAATCAGGAGTAATGATTGGCCAATTGAATTGTTGATCTGAGAACGGATGAGTTGGCATTGGAAGACCCTAAGCTAAGCCTCCGGATATGTATTACATGTTCCATAAACAGAGCTCCTTCCTCCTAGAGAGCTGGTCTTGTACTCATGTGGCTTTCTAATAATTTTCCACAACTTCACCAGACTAAATCAAAGCAAGCAACAGCTTCTCTGTTGTGTAGTCCGGAAAAGCTTGTGAGAGTTTAGTGCTTGTTTCCCAGGGGGTTGGGAAGAAGCTGGACTCAAAGTCTAGATGATAAATCAGGCTGAAATGTGATTGGTGTATACTGAAGAGCAGGAAAGTGCGTGGAGTCCAGAAAAGTCTGTGAAAGAGATGCAGGAGGCAGGGAGGACAGGGGGCAGTTTGAACTCACTAACAGACCTGGGCACTGCTCTGGCAGGACACTCCATCCCCTCCCAGCCACCAACCAGTAGTGGGACTGCATGAGCCACCCTATCAGGCCTCCTGATATCCAGACAGTTTGAAATGAGGCCACGGGGAACACGGAATCCCAGTGTGTGTTGTGCTGCGCAGCAGAACACCTGAGACTAGGTCACTTATAAAAGGTAAAAAGCTACTTCCCATGGCTCTTGAGACTGGGAGATCCAAGATCAAGGGGCTGGAAGCTGCCAAGGACCTTCCTGTTGCATCATCTGGTGCCCCAAAGACAAAAAGATGGAGAGCTAGAGTAAGAGACCAAATTCCCAGCCTCAAGCCCTTTTATGGTGGGTGTTCATCCTTGCTGTCTAAATGTCTCTCCCTGGGCCCCACCTCCCAACACCTTGGCACTGGGGGTCAAGCTTCCAATACATGGTTTTTGGGGGACATGCTCAGAGCACAGCATACATTGTTTTAGGCAGCCTAACCATAGTTCCCAGGATCCCTGCCTCCTGGAATTCACAGGAATGTGATGGGGTGTCCCTTCTAGGGTAAGTTCCAACAAAGCGTGACTTCCAACTTGCTTGCTTGCTTTCACTCTGGCGTGGGACCTCTGAGGGAAGCCAGCTATAGAGGCTCATGTGGCAGGGTTCATGAGGGTGGCCTCTGGCCAAGAGTCACATGATGGACATCCTGCCCTCGTCCAGCCTGGCCATGACTGTATCCCCAGACGTACCTTGATTGCAGTCCTGGAGAGTCTCTGATCCAGTGGACACGGTTAATCTGCACCCAGATTTCTGACTCAGAAACCAGGAGCAAATCCATGTATGTGATCTGAAGTCACTTGATTCTGGGGCAATTCATTTTGCAGCTACAGCTCACTAACACCTGTGGCTCTATCAGACACAAACTTCCACCTCTCATATCTGTATCTGATTGTATCTTGTATCTGATTTCTGTGAACAGAACTTACCTATGTCAAATGAAAGGGAATTTTCTTGCTATGGTGAGTAGAACAGAATTTCAGCGATGGGGAGCAATCCTGAACCTCATTTCCACTCCATTTCCTCCTGCCAGCCAAGGGGTGTGCAGGGCTCCTTCTGCCTGGAAGGAAGCCTTGTCAGTGATTAGCCTGGGCTCTGCCACTGATTAACTGCATGCTGAATTAACTGTCCAAATGACTAAGTTCAAGGTGATCTGAAAATTTTACAGAAACAGTGGCCAAGAAGATCTGACTTCTTAATATACCAACAAAGATATCTAAAGAACTAATATGGAAAGAGAAAACCTATGTTTATGTACAAGTATATGACACAGAGTGACTTAAAATTAAGCTGTGGGGCTGCAGAACTGCTATCTATTTAAAAACTGCAAATAGCTGGGCATGGTGGTGCGTGCCTGTAATCCCAGTTACTTGGGAGGCTGAGGCAGGAGGACTGCAGGTTTGAGGCCAGTCTGAGCAACTTAGTGAGACACTGTCTCAAAATAAAAAGTAAAAAGGGCTGGGGGTGTGACTCAGTGGTAGAGCAGCCCTGCGTCCAATCCCCAGTGCTGCAAGAAACCAATAAAAACTGCAAATACGCCAAAGTGAAATTCATAAAATGAGCACAAGAAATAAATCATCCTGGCATTTCCTAAAGATCCTCTTACGTCGTATTTACCTGCTGCATTTCGATAATTCAGTGCTAAATACTCACCATCTAATTTCTCCTCCCTTTTTATTTTCTAAGAAATTATTTCCATCTTTTAAAAAGGTAAGAGATAAACATTGACCAGTGAGGCTTTATTTAAATGAGTTTAAACAACATCCTTCCTACAACCAGCTGTTGCCAACTTCCCTGCCCTTGTGGCTTGAACTAGCTCTGAGGGGCATAAAGGAGAAAAGAAAGCCAGAGTCTCCTAGTGAGCTTCCCCTAGAGATTTCTAAGTTCCCTCCTCTAGACCTCCCCTCTGAACTTCATGATGACGCATAAAGAAAACCCAACAGCAAGAAGGTGAGGATGAGAGGGCTTCCAGGAAGCCCTGCTGATGGGGATCACCCAGAAGGATGCTCTTGGACCCCCCACCAAGTAGCATAAGCAGATGATGACCACAGAGGGCAGGGAAGGACCTCAGTACAGAGGAAGAAATGAAAATAGTCACCAACTCCACTAGCCCTCAAATCAAGGCAAATTAAAATGATCATTTGGAGTTCACAGCCACAAAAGCCCCAAGGCTGTGCAGAGAGGGACAATGGCCCTCTGGCTGCTGGAGGAAAAGGAGATGGCGGCAGCTCCCCTCAGGGTGTGTGGGGACAGGTGCCTGAGTGGGAGGAGGTTAAGTGGGAGGGAGAGGAGGGGAGGGGAAGAGCATGGAGGAGGGAGGAGAGAGGACAGGGAAGAGGAAGAGGGAGAGGAAGGGGAAGAAAACTTTTTGGTGAGAAGGCTTTTAAAAGAATATAAAATTACTTGTAACTCAGAACATTTATAGAATGGTTTGGGTTGCTTTTTGAGACCAGAAAAAGGCACAATTTCCTTAAAATCCATACCATCAAAAATTAGACAGTGTCGTTTCCTTTTCTAAGCTGGTATTTCTTATGTTAGTTATTTCTCCAAAGTCACAGAAGTGGGAAATGGGGAAAACCGGCAAGGACCATAAACATTCGCCCATACTTAATGAAAGGGCAGGTGTGAAGATGGGTGGCACATTGTGACTTCGTCACTGTGACAGATGTACTCGTTTCTCATTAACATTTGCATTTAGTTTGAGACTATATCAAATTTAAATTCTATCTGATGCTAGAATCGGGAAAGCCATTTTTATCTAAATTTGGCTTTTGACATGATATTTGTACTTAGAAGGCAGGAACTAACATATTGAATGAAATAGGTCCAGGAACCAGCGACAAAGGATGCATTTAACTTTCACAGCCATCTTGTGAGTAGGGATTGTAACAGATGATGAAACAGAGTCACTAAGCAACTTGTCAAAGGTCATCTAAGTAGAAATGTGAAGGGCAACTCCATGACCAGCTCATGCTAATGCTGGTACCTGCGCAACCCAGCTTTGGGAATTTCAAAAAATTTCCAAAATGTAACCTGTTGGTTAAAGTAAAGCACCTGCCTGCCATGCATGAGGACCAGGGTTCAAACCCATGCATGAGGACCAGGGTTCAAACCCCATCACCACATACACCACTAAGTGTTGGAAAAGCAAAAACTAGATAGAAAATAAATAAATAAAATTGAGTCTCCCTCGCCCCCCTCTTTAAAAAAAAATGCAACCTCTTACACACTTAGCAGTTGGGGGCTGGTTTGGATGGTGCCACTGTGTCAGATGTGCCCTCTTCATTGCATGGCTTTAGTTTCTAAGGCACACATTCCTATTCTGTTGATTGGGAAGCCTGACCCAGTCCATCTAGGAATGCTCCTTTGGTCCTGGGAGAGGGTGCTGAGGCCATGATGCAGCAGAGACTTCACAGTGGGCCTCTGTCCTCCCTCCTCACTCCTGAGTTCCAACTTTCCTGGAAGCCATGCAGCCTGAGACATTGCTCTGGTCTTGATGTCTGTGCCCCACCCCAATTCACATGTAGAAACCTGATCGCAATGAGGCTGCATTTGGTATTACAAAGTGGGGCCTTTGGGAGCTGATGAGGCCAGGAACAGGTTAATAACCTTACAAAGGAAGCTCCGAAGACTGCCTTGCTCCTTGCACCGTGCTAGGACACAGCAAGAAGTTGCCATCTTGAATCACAAGGACAGCAACTCTGCCAGCTCCTTGACCTTGGACTTGCCAGAATTGTGAGAAAAAAATTTCTGCTGCTCCTAAGCTACCATATGATGCCCACGTGGACTAAGACAGAAGCCACCTGCTTGAAAGCTAAGAGTAAGGCCCCACCAGCAGCCCTCGCTCAAGGCTGCTTCCAGAATTGCCCGAGCCCATTGATTGTGATAAGCTCCTTCCTCCATGACCCTGACTTCAAACCGAGCTGTCATGCCTGACTCCAGCCGCAGAACAAGGTCCCACTCACTGTGAGGACTCTGCCTCCCTGGTCCCCGAGGGACCCCTCAGTGCTGACGCCTGTGGCTTTAAACAGATGTGCACACTCTCTGTCCTCCTCCCCAAGTCACTTGCAGGTTCTTAAACACAGAGCGCAGGGATATTTCATGTGGATCTGAATTTACATGAATTCAAAATAATAGGGTATAAAATTATTAATGAAGTTTCATTTTATGTGCAAAAATCCTACTCCCTCTACATTAAAGAAAAGAAGGATCAGGAACCATATGCTGTGAAGTTGGCAGGAAGTGAATTGTCAGCTGTGTTCTGCGTTGCCCCACCCCCTTACAAGCAGTGCCCAGGCATCCTTGAATCAGCACCCTGTGGCCAACACTTCAGTTCCACCTCTCAGAACAAAGGTAAGGGACTTCGGTGACTGCTTTGTTACTCAGACTGCCATTTCAAAAAATCTTTTTAGAACTTTCTGTGGAAATGTCACTGATGCACTCATTACCAAGTAGATGCTAGAGGTAACACTAGAAAACACACCAAAAATTTAATAACCTCAGAGAGAGAGAGAGAGAGAGAGAGATTTAAAAACACTGCTATTGGGGCTGGAGCAGTGGCTCAGCGGTTACGGCGCTTGCCTGGCATGCACAAGTACACGGGTTCAAACCCCAGCACCACGTACACAACTAAGTGTTGGAGCAAAGAAAGCCATGTGAAAAACTCAATAAAATTTGATTCTCTCTGTCTCTGTATCTCTCTCTCTCTCTCGCTCTCACTGTCCTTCTCTCTTTAAAATAAATAAATAAATAAAAATTTAAAAAAGTAACCAATCATTGGTTACTTAATAAAATAAAATAAAAACACTGCTATTACCTGTGTCTTATCATTCTGTGTGCGGCGGGAGGCCACTGGGGGCTGAACCCAGGTGTTCTACCACTGTGCTACATCTCCAGTCCTTTTTAGCAATTTTTATTTTGCAACAGGGCCTCACTAAATTACTAAGGCTAGACTCAAACTTGCAATCCTCCTGCCTCAGCCTCCCAAGTAGCTGGGATTACAGGTGTGTGCCACCATGCCAAGCCATTATTATGTATTTTTAAGACTTTGCTCAAAACGAGTAAAAATTTTTGAAGACCACATCTCCCCTCCTGTACACTTATTTCTATGGAAAAAAAAAAGCTACTCTCAAACTATGAATTCAACTGATCTGAGTTCATGAGGAAATAATCTCCTGTACAAACAGTGACCGTCAGGCAAGCTCTAATCGTGCTCCAATAAGGCATATGCCACAACAGCAGGGAAGAAAGACCGAGGCAGGGACAGCCAAGAACTCACGGTGGGAGGAGTCGCTGGGACACAGGCTAACAGCTAACCTTCCTGATGTTTCCCCCACTGCAGCCAGAGTGGAGAGGGATGTCTCAAGCCCAGGTTCCCAGGCTCTTCAGTGCCACCAACACATCTTGGGCCTCCATTCACACTCCCTGCTGCCCTGGTTGTCCTGTTTCTCTTTTGTCTCAGGTCTTGAGTCCTTGGAGTGGGCTCTGGCTGGTTACCTTTTTGTCTCAGGACCTGGCAAAGCCACAGGTGAATCCCTGGGTTTTACAGAGGAAGTGCTAAGAGGTGGAAGACCTGCCTAAGACCACACAAGTCTTGAAGGTCAGGCTAAGCCTAGATCTCATCTCCCTGCTCCCAGGCCCTTGGTCAGGAGTTGGAAGATTCTGAACCTTCACCCGATCTGTTTAAGTAGCTTCCAGAGTGCACAGAAAGGCAATGATTGTCCCTGGACCAACCAAGCCAGCGCCTCCGCTGGCTCTCACTCTCCTATGAGCTGCTCCCTCTGGGTGAGGAGGTAAAAGCTGTGCCCACACTTACTGAGCACCCTAAGATAAAACTGTAGTAAGGAAAGCATCTGTTTTTGTCCCATGCAATGCCAACTTACACCTGGGTGTTGAAATCAGATATTATTCTCTGCAATTGTTTTAGAGCAAAAATAAACAAAAGAAGAAAAATAAATATTAAACATGGCTTGTATCCTTGCTTCTAGTTTGAAGCAAAGATGCTATCATAGTTTTAACATCAGGCTTTGAAAAATGCAGTGCAAAAGGCAGAACTTCCACGTTAGCTGCTGCTTTGCAGATTGATTCCCCAAACCCAAGGAGAAAACAACAGAAACTCTACCTCCACCTGCTCCCGAGGGCCTAGTGTTCCGTGGGTTCCCAGAATCACTCATCATGTACCCCTGTGGCTAACGGGAAGAACAGAGCGGGGTCAGAGGGCAGTGGGAGGAACTGTCAGCCACCTCCGAGGTCACAATCATCACTGTCTCTCTCGTTGCCACCCAGAAAGGGTGGATTGAGTGTGAGTTGCCGTTGCTCTGTTCGTGCTGTTGACAGTGGGCTACTCCTCTCTGGCTGCTGTGGACTTACAGAGTTCCTCCCGTTATATGTCCCCCCGGAGAGGGCAGGATCTCAAACCACACATGTGTGTGAGGCTGTGCTCATCACAAGAGCATGTCTGGAAGCACTGAAACCCTACAGGTGGTAGGAGAGCCACAAGAGCAAGGTTCCAGGACATAAACGCTGAGGAAGACTCTAGGCAACTAAGGCAGACACATGTGAAACCCTGAGAAGGATGGGCAGGTGCTTTCTTAAAATTCTTTTCTTTTGGTACCAGGGATTGAACCCAGGGATGCTTAACTACTAAGCCACATCCCCAGCCCTTGTTATGTTTTATTTTGAGACAGTGTCTTGCTAAGTTGTTTAGGACGTTGCTAAATTGCTGAAGCTGGCTTTGAACTTACGATTCTCCTGCCTCGACCTCCCAGGCTGCTGGGATCATAGGCTTGGGCCATGGTGCCTGGTTGAGCAGATATTTTAGAGGAGGCCTGCTGTTGGGAGGGACTGGGAACAGCTTTGCGGAGCTGCACCGGCTGCAGGACCGGCTCCATGTGTCCTATAGACCCAGCAGACTCTCCCGTTGTTGTGGTCGCATTTAATTCCTTTTATGCCTCTGTAAACTGCAGCTCATTCCTCAAGTTAGCTTTTCCGACTTGTTGTACATGCATTGAGTCCAGCAACAAGTTATTGATGTCTGAGGTTGTTCCTAAGATGCCACCTCTCTGCCTCCTCCCCCAGGAACCTGTTGCCCCAGGGCCTTGCTGAGACCTTGGCGCAGTCCCCAGTGTGCGGGCCTGTGAGGGACCATTTCCTTAAGTCCCGGATATGAGCTAGCAGCAGATCTGTGGCGGCCTGCGGAGGGCCAAGCAGGAGCCAGTTCTTTTTTTTTTTTTTATTGAGAAATTTATTTTTTGAACAAACATACAAGTTTTTAACAAAATAATATAAAATGTATATAGATTCTGGAGATTAGATTTACCCCCAAGAGTGCCCCCCCCAATTACCCACCTTTATCCCTCCCTTCCCCTTCCCACAATATCTCTAAAAAAGTATTAGGCTGTATAACATTACACCTTACCTGGATTTAGCACATGCTAATAGACCACCTTTCTCAATGGCCAGGGTCTAGTTCCAGCCTCCACAGATGAATGGAGACATTCGACCCTTGGTTCTCTGGGTTAAGCTGATTTTACTCAGCATAATTTCTTCCATAGCCATCCATTTACCTTCAGATGCTGCAATATCATTGTTTCTGATTGCTGTGTAAAATTCCATGGTATATATGTACCACAGTTTTTTGATCCATTCATACAGTGAGGGACATCTTGGTTGTTTCCATAATCTAGCAAATGTAAATTGAGCTGCTATGAACATAGATATTGCTGTGTCACTGTAATGAGCTGATTCTAAATCCCCTGGAAAAATACCTAGGAGAGGAATAGCAGGAACGTATGGTGGGCTCATCCCTAGTTTTTGAGGATTCTCCACACTGCTTTCCAGAGGGGCTGTACCAGTCTACAGCTCCACCAACAGTGTGTTACTGTGTCTATCTCTCCAAAGCCCCTCCAGCATCTATTATTGTTTATTTTCTTCATTTTTGCCATTCTGAATGGCGTGAGGTGATATCTTAATGTAGTTTTCATTTGCATTTCTCTGATTACTAGTGATTTGGAGCACTTTCTCATATATTCATTGGCTTGATCAATGTCCTCTGTTGAGAAGTTTCTATTTAGCTCTTTGGCCCATTTATTAATTGGGTTGTTTGTGTTTTTGTAGTTGAGATTTTTGAGGATTTTGTAGATTCTGGATATGAGGCCCCTGTCAGAGGAATCATAGCCCATGATTCTCTCCACTTCTGTAGGAAACCTCTTGACTCTTTTGATTGTTTCCTTGGCAATGCAAAAGCTTTTTAGCTTTATGGCATCCCATTCACTGATTTTTGACTTTACTTCCTTCACTTTAGGAGACATGTTGAGAAATTCTTTGCCTACTCCCAAATGCTGAAGTGTTGGACCTAATTTGTCTTCCATCAATTGCAAGGTAGCTGGTTTAATTCCTAGCTCCTTGATCCATTTTAATTTGATTCTCATGCAAGGAGAAAGATATGGGTCTAATTTCAACTTTCTGCAAGTGGCTGTCCAGTTTGTCCAGCACCATTTGTTGAAGAGGCTGTCTCTCCTCCACATAGGCAGAATTAATATAATAAAAATGGCCATTCTACTGAAAGCTTTATATATATTTAATGCTATCCCTATAAAGATACCTATGTAGTTCTTTACAGACATAGAAAACGCAATTGTTAAATTCATTTGGAACAATAAGAAACCTAGAATTGCTAAAACACTACTAAGCAAGAAAGATGAAACAGGCGGTTTTCATAACAGATGTAAAACTATATTACAGAGCTGTAGTAACAAAGACAGCATGGTACTGGTATCAAGATAGGAAAGAAGACCAATGGAATAGAATAGAAGACCCTGAGACAAACCCTCAAATCTTTAAACATCTCATTTTTGACAAAGGAGCCAGTTCTTAACAATGAAGCAGAGCTTTAGGCAGGGCTTCTGTGCAGACAGAAAAGGAAGAAAAGCAGCGGGGGGCCTGACAAAATGGGCCTCCCAGGAAGGGCTGGGAACCTAACTCCAGGAAAGGAAACAAAGCTGCCAGCAGCCTGCTGCCTGCAAAGACACCAACAGGGTCACTGTCCCCATCCTCCTGCTGGTCTGTGAACTCAGATCCTGAGTGCCCAGGGAACTTGCGCACTTGTGCATGTGCACACACATGCATTCACACAGCGCACACACGCATATATGTACACATGTGTGCAATGCACATACATGCATGCATATATGTGCACATACGCACGTGTACATATGCACACATGCATGTGTGCGCACGTACACAATGCACGTATGTGCACACACATGCATATGTGTATAATGCACACACATGTATATATGTGCACATGCAAGTGTGCACATGTGTGTGCACTTGCACACACACGCACAAGGCACATGCACACATATACATGTGCACACATATGTGTGCGCACTCACACGCATGTCCTTTCACGGAGTCCCAGGCAATCTAGGATGACTCTCCCAACCAATCCTTCCTTAATTACCAGCTTGAACTGTGGTTCACACGTAGGACTTTGTCAGAAACCCTGTGCAATGCCCACAGCAACAGTGACTCACACAAAATCTGTCCTTTCTGGGCGACAAGGAAAGAGAGAGAACAGCAAAAGCCCGCACAAGAGTGAGGAGGGAACAGGACAGCTGAGCCTTGGCTCAGGTCTGAACCGGGCTGACGTCTTGGTTAGATCAGGAGCCAGTGGCTGGGTGCACCTGACGCTCACACAGAGGGCTTGGGGGATACTTCCCAGCAGATGGCTTGGGGCTCCCATGCCTGTCACACTGTCTGAATGTCTGAACGTGGTTGTACCCACCAGGGAAATAGCTTGTTCCCTCCAGGTTTCCTGAGGAAGGATCGGTGAAGCAGTGCTCAGGGACTCGAGGGGAGGGTGGACCAGGCATGGCTGACCCTTCCCCAGTGGTACTGCGCGTGCCCAGATGCCCTGCCCTCATGCCTGCGGCCCCAGTGACCCCTCTATGCTCAACATGGGGCTCCCTTCCTCTGCACTGTGTGCTAGCACTTCTGGAAAAACACCAAACACTGCCTCCTCCTGCCCCACCAAGGCACTTTTCCTGGTGTCCATGTTGCATAGATAGGAGAGGACAGTGGGGACCAGAGTCAGGGACAGGATGACAGATGCACCTTCTGTGGCTTGGACACTTCCCAGCGTGTGCTTCCTGGGATGTCCAGGGGCTGACACTCTGAGGAAGGCCAGCGAGGGCCTCCACCTACCAGCCCTCCTTTCCCTGTCTCTCCACTGTGACCTCTGTCCCTGACCCAGGCTCCCTTGCACAGCTGCTGTGGAGTGTGGGACACAGCAATGGTAAAAACAGAAATAAGCAACCTTAATGTTTGTTTTTCTTTGCAATCCAATATTTTGGGTTCCATTCTCTCATCAGAACAATTAACTAATAACTAGTGGATTACTTACTAGGTGTAAGAGAGGCCCCCCATGTATCTACATTTGGCTGGACAGGTCAACAGATAGCACCACGGCATGGCAGAAAGAGCATGTGTCAGGCACTCAGGGACCTGAGCCATCCATGGGACAATAGCATACTCTAAAACTTTGGGATAAAATTACTATAAGAGAGAAAAATTAGATTCAAACATAGTTGATTCGACTCCGTGCCACACACAACATGTTCATAGTGTCACTGTTATAATAGCACAAAAACTTCCAAAAGACTCTCAATTGGAGGCTCTGTCCACATATGAAATCTTAAGATACTGAAATATTATATGGTAATGACATAAACAGCTGAATGCAACAATGTAGACATATCTTAAAAATAAAATTTTCAGCAAGAAAAGGACATGGTGAGTTTCACTTCTATGAAGTTCCAAAATGGGTATAATTACTCCTATGGCATTAGAGTTGCCCTTGAGGGTGCAGTGGCTTGTCACAAGGCACGAAGGGGATCTGTGGGTGCAGGTAATGTTTTATTTCCTTGTTCTGAGTGCTGGTGATACTAGTTCCCTGATGCAGTGACACTCCATTGAATTGTACCCTTGTGATCTGTATGTTTTCTGTATGGATATTATACCAGTAAAAGGTTTACTTCTAGAAGACATGGTGAGTGCCAGCAGGCTGCTATGGAAGCAACGCAGGAGCCTGAGAACTCTTAGCTAAGGAGACCCGGGATGCGCCCAAGCCTACTGTGTGTGTGCGATTTGGCATAAACTTAGGCATAAGCTCAGAAAAGTGGACCTGAAGTGTGATTATAATCACGAGAGCCACTAGAGCAAACCCAGGCTTGGGTGAAAGGTTGTCAATCTCATGTTTTAGACCCAGTGAAGGCTAGCAACACATAATCTAGGGCAGCCACAGATGTGGGGGGGCAATGGGGAGGGGGAACTGGGGGGGAAGGGAGAAAGAGGGAGGACAGGGAGGGATCTAGGGAGACAATCAACAATGTAGCACACTCTTTACCCCCCTGAGAAGCCAAATAATAGTTATGTAATCATGTAATTCTGGAAAATTCACAATCTACGCATTATATCTCTTGTAGGGGCAAAATATAGAAGAATCAGAAGACTGGGTGTACGATGTGGGATAACTCTGGTTTAGGAGCAAATGGATATCATATTGTTGCTTTTTATGCATTTATCACTGTACAACAACTCAACTCCTTAATAAAAATTTGTTTTAAAAAATCACCAGAGCCAGATGTGATCAGCTATGCCAGTCTGCTCAAGAGACAGTGAACGGTTTGGAGAGGGAGAATCTCCCAGCATCTGCCCCACAGTGTCCAGCAGGAGCACCCGGGCCACAGCAATAGGCTCCTTGAGGGTTGAGCCAGGGCTTGGGAGATGTGTTGTTCAGGGTCATCTTTGTCCCTTCACTACTGGTCCCCATTTACCAAGGAAACTTCCAGGCATGAATTCAGTTTTGCCAGACCAGAACATTCTGGGAAGTTGAAAAGGAACCTTCTGGCCACTAACAATAAGCCACACCAAGTAAACCGTCGGGCTTTTGACACCTCAGACGCCTGTGGGACCCCCAGTGCAAACTCTTATGAAAGCACTGACAAGACTGAGCGTCTGGACCCCCAGGAGCCAGCACCGTGCAGACTTCAGAGGAGCACGCAGAGCTCCTGAGGCCCCGGCCCCCACGCCCCATGCTCCCAGGTGGGTTCCCTGCAGGCTCGGACTTCACCCCACTCCCACTGCGGGGAACAAAGCAGGGTCAGCCTCCCCCAGGGGAAGGGCAGTGAGGCTTCAGGGCTCAAATAGCCAGAACAAGGGGCCCATTGCTGGCATCAAGGGTCCCTTTGTGTTGCACAACATCAGCCATGAACCCTGATACTCTCTTGTCCTCCTTCCCATCAATAAATTCAAAAGCTAAAGTTCTAGATTGGGGATCATGGGTTCCCATTCCAATCAGGCGTCACTGTGAGACCAGAGCATTTAACAATCACGACAGTGTCGCAGGAGGATATTTCTGCTGCATTGTTCTCTGGAGCAGAACCTTCCATCCCTGTCCCAGCAGCCATGGGTTTTGCTCTTTGGAAATAAAGGAGCATTCAGTGTTCTGAATGTGAAAATGGACATCCAAGAGGAGAGGGCAGGAGGGACCCTCCGCACTGGATCCCCAGAGGGGCTGAGCGTCTGCCCTGGCCTAACTAGGAGTGTGCTCCTGGCTGTGGGTTGTTTACACATAGGGCACCTCCTTCTAGGAAGAACTGGGGACCCCAGAATGCACTTGCACCCACTTGCTTCGATATGCCACATCCAAGCTGCCTTTGTAGTCGCTACATGTAGATTTGTCACTTGCTAATGCAAGTCGACTCAGATTGTTCCTGTACACAGAGCCAATTCTGCGAAGCAAACTCCTTTAGGAAGACTGGCGCAGGGAATCAGGCATCGTCAAAGAGAAAGGGCAAAGGTCATGGTTCATGATGGGAAGAGCCTGGGCCCAGGGTCTGGAGACCCCTGATAAGGGGACCACGAGTACGTCACTCTTCTCTGAGCCAAGAACTGCCCATCTACGGGAAGAGGGGCCGGAAATGGCTGATGTCTAAGTTCCTCCCAGTTCCATGATGGATGGGCAAGGAGCCTCGTCTTTAGGGTCAGAAAAGGTCTGGGTTTTGATTTCATCAGTAGCTGTGTGCTTCAGGCAAAGCTACCTGACCTCGATGAACCTTAATTTCTTAATTTGCAAAATAAAAGCAGTAATAATCACATAATAATCATATAAAATAAGAGCTTATAATATGCAAACACCATTATCATGGAATGAGTATTGGATGAAGTAAAGGTATTCCTGGCGTTCAGTGAAGTGCCCAGCACGGTGTAAATAATAAACAGGAAAAGGTAAAAGGAGCCATGGGCTGTGTCTCCGAGGCTGACGAGGCTGACGTCGGTGCGGACAGAATCCCAGGCAGGGTAGAGGCTGCAATGAGGTGAGAAGCAGCCCGCGTCACAGCTCAGGTAATGGTGTGCAACATTCAGGGTGATCAGTCACCATCGGCTATGACCCACCCCTCGTGTCTCCTGCCCAGGTGATCAGCACATGCAGAGGCCACCGTCACATACGCAGCTCTGAGACACCATTCCTGCAGCCCCATCAATGACAGCTCCTCGTTGAGTGCACGACTTGGAAACTGATGACGCTGAGAGAAGCAGAATGGTATTGAGCAGCCTGTCCTATTCCTGTCCCATGGAGGACAGTGGGCTGTGAGCGTCAGTCTGCTCAGCAGCAGGACGTGAGGAGCCTTCCCTGGGGTTCTCGGTGAGAGGCCACCCTAGGGATGAGTGCATCAACCCTGCCTTCATTGGAACACTTCAGTGTGGCCCTCATGGAGGCTCCCCACTGGGAGCGCTGTCCTGGTGACTCCACACGTGCCTTGGTTACTGTCCTGACTACGGGGATTTGGTTTCATTTCTGGATTCTTCTGAAGTTTTGCCATTGATAGTGAAATGCTAATTGCATACAAGACAGAAACACACAATTTTCTGCTGGAAGGCAGAAAATACATAATTTCTCAAAGAATGATAAGAACATTTTAAGCATACATAGTATAATCTGATCCTAAATTCTGATAAGTGTACAAATTAGAAAATATAGATGTCAAAAGATGAGTATGTTTCCGCTGTTTCAACAAGTTGAACCACCTCTAATAAGCAAATGCATCACTGCTGTTCTTCCCCAAAGAAGCCACACGGTGCAAGGACATCTGAGCCATGGACTGTGTTCTATGAATGGCAGATTGTAGCTTGGTTAGAAGTATAACATAAGAATTTAAAAAAGGTGTGTGACAGACCCTGTGTGATGGAAACTTCCCGCCAGGCAGAAGAGCCTACGCTCCGTATGCTAAGGCGCAGTGACACAGCACGGCCTGACCTTCCACAATGCAGACTGTCCTGCAAGACAGCAGGATAAACCCTGGGAGGGGAAGGCAGGGACCCAGCCCTAAGCTGGCAGAGGGAACTGTCCAGGAGGCAGGCAGCCCAGCGATAGAAGTGGACGTAGGAAAAACAGACAGTCTCAAGACAAAGACGGAAGACGGCCTAGGAGACGGCAGGGACTCATCTCCAGCCAGCGAGAGACAGAGACCAGGACCCAAAGAGAGACAAGTCCCAGAATCCGAGCATACACCCAAGGGAAGGACGAAGACATGGAGGGGTGAGACTGCCTGCGAGCAGGGCTAGGGTAGAGCCTAGTTAGGACAGGGACATGTTCTGTGTGTGTGAATAGTGAGCAGTCACAAGGTGAGAGCAGGGCTAGGGTGGAGCCTAGTTAGGTCAGGGACGTGTGCTGCGTGAGTGAATAAGGGAGCATTCAGAAGGCAATAATTTTTTGTAGTTATTGCAACACAGCGGGTGCGTGTAACAAGCTCTTTGAAGGACAGTCCCTGAAATCCCAAGTGAGGGAATGGCCAAATGAAGAGCAGAGCAGAGATAGTGACTGTCAGAGGGAAATGTGGCTGCTCAGGTGGGAAATTCAGCTGGGCAAGGGGCCCAGCAGAGGCTGGTGGGGAGGGGAGGGGGCCTTAGTCCGTTTCTACTGCTATAACAGAATATCCGAGACCAGGTAGTTTAGAAAGAACAGAAACCTACTTCTTGCGGTTCTTCAGGCTGGGAAGTCCAAGCACATGGGTCTGGTATTTGCGGGGCATTTAATGAGGGCCTCCCGCTGCCTCATCTTAAGGGGCATGCAAGGCAAGAGAGCCCAACTGGAGAGTGCTCGCTGCCCCAACAAAGCCACTCCCCTGCAGCCTATCCCACTCCTGCAGTGATGGCATCTGTCTGTCCCTGAAGGCAGAAGTGTCATGACCTAATTGCCCTGAAAGGATCCTACCTCCCAATACAGTCACAGTGGTGACCAAATCTCAGCATGAACTCTTGAGGGGACATGTGAACCACAGCAGAGGACTAAACTCTCAGCTCCCCCTCACCTGCCTGTGCTGACCTCTGGGACCTTGCTTCCCTTCACTCTAAAATGAAGGGAACAACTGGATCTGCTGTGGAAGGGGGCTACAAGAAGGAAACAATACACTGCAAGCACTTAAGAGACCCCTTCCTCGGGAATGGTTTCTGCTAAACAGCAAGTCCACCATTTCCCTGTCTCCAGTAAACCAAGGCCACTGAAGGGCAGCTGCACCTTTGCCCAGCGATCATGAAAACCTTGAATTGTTATGAAAAGCTATCTGTTTATGACAAGCAGACACCCATGGGTCCTCCAGGAAGTCACAGTACACAAAGGAAGGACTGATGGCAGATACACAGGCTGAGCGTATAGGTGGCACTGGCCAGGCATGAAGTACGCGGTCCTTTTCAGGATCTGCAGGTGAACGTAGTGTGCTGGAAAACGCTTCCAGTAGTTCCTGCTAACCACGCGCCCCTCTCCACAATGAGCAGAATGATTAGCTCTATTTTATAGTGGATAGAAGCAGGAAACAAATCTATCGAAAGAGAAACAACTGGCACAGGTGATTTCTCTTCCTGCTCCATTCAGTTTCCCATTCTGCTGGCAACAACCAGAACCACCGCCCAGGTGGAAATGCCAATAGATGATAAATAATCCCATCTTCCTGTTCCATACAGTGACTCTGGAAGTGAAAGAAAAAAAAGGCTAGAGGCTGGGGCTGGGCTTGTGAGGGTAGAGTGGGAGACAGCTGCTACCCACGACTTGATAGCTAAGCTACAAAGGTAAATTACGAGGAAAGAAGAAGCATTTATTGATTGAAAAAACTAAAAAGGGAAAAGGAAACGGCAAAAAAACTCAGCAGTGAGCCATGCATGTGCAGGTGAGCGAGCTGGAGGCCTGGTGGGGCAGGAGCTCCCCGGGGAGCAGAGGCTGCTAGAAGCTCAGGTTGCAGGCATCTCTGGGACCTCCTTCTGCCTCA
Organism: Aplodontia rufa; assembly: GCA_004027875.1. Classification (NCBI taxonomy): domain Eukaryota; kingdom Metazoa; phylum Chordata; class Mammalia; order Rodentia; family Aplodontiidae; genus Aplodontia; species Aplodontia rufa. Next base: position 67,365 of record PVKS010002072.1, on the reverse strand, counting down.
CTGTGCCTCCCTCAGCCCATCAGAGCTCCACATCTGCGTCTCCTTTTGCAGGTGCAAAGGAGGAGGTAGGCAGAGGAAGAAAACCCAGCAAAAGCAACTGAGAAAGAACATCAGGAAGTAGGAAATCCTGTATGACCAGCAGCAAAGAGGCCAGGGGAGGAAAGTTCCAGAACAGGGCGGTGGCCATGCTGTCCTGTGCTGATGGGTTTAGTGAGATGCGGCCTAGGGGACATCTTGGGCTGGATTAAACTCATTTGCAACCCACCATGACAGTTTTGAGAAGCAGCTGTAAATGAGAGTCTAGAATGTTCTTTTCAGGAGTTTGTTGTAAGGAGGAGCAAGAAAGGTGAGGGCCACAGTAAAAGATGAACAGATGAACAGTAGGGAACAAAAGAGATGAAAGAATTGAGAGCAGAGAACAGGCTGCAGGGAAGGGGGATGATAGAGGTGGATCTTGCCTCAGTTTCCCCACCTGTAAATGAGACATATTTAACACACCTTCATTTGCAAGTATTTGTACAAAACTGGCAAACATTCTAAAAAAGAAAGATTATGAGCCAATCCTACGGGGGAAATGCACAGCAGTCTATAACTAGAAAGCTTGAAGGGTACACAGGCACCTTGCACTTTCACGTTCGACCCTCTCATCTCATCAGCTCACCTTTTAGCCCTGTTTCAGACGACGAGTGACTTGCACAGTATCTCGGCTAGCGATCCGGAGGCGTGCAGCACACCAGTCAGAGCGAGGCCTCGGGAAACACCACTGCGTTTGCATCCAGCTCCGCCACTTGCGAAATGTACAGCACAGGGAACCAGGTACGTCCTCTGTGCCTCAGCTTTCAGTTTTAAAATGAGCATGATAACACCGCTACCTCAGTGGCAGGAATGTGTGTGCACACGCGGAGTAGCAGGATCCGGAAGAGGGTCCCCAGACTGCTGTCCCCTGAGCTGCTGGGAAGGGGCTTTGCAGATGTACCTAAGGCCACCGATCAGCTGACCTGAACATAGGAAGACTGCCTGGATCATTCAGGCAGACCCAGGGTACTCGCGAGAGTTTTTAATAAGGGAAGGGTGATGATGTCAGGAGAAATGCTTTGGACAGACGGGTGGGGAGGAAAGGCAGAGAGACTCTGCACTTGGAGACTCACCCCACGGCTGCTGGAGCAAAGGGGCCGTGAACCAAGGAATGCAGAGTTCTTCTAGAAGCTGAGAATGACCCTGGTTGACAGCAGTGAGGAAATGGGTCCTCCTCGTGCCTACAACCTGAGTTAGCTTGTAAATGGGTTCTTCCCTAGATCCCTCAAAGTGAGAGAGTACTGTTAACACCTCAATATTGGCTTTGTGACACCCTAAGCCAAGGACCAGCTGAGTCATGCTGCATCTGGACTTCGGAAATGAATAACCGTGAGATGATAAATGTGTGCTGTTTGAAGCCACTAAGTTTGGGCTAATTTGTTGCAACAGCAGAAAACCAATCCCACAGCTATGTGCCTGTGTGCATGCAGGCTCGGGACCTGCAGGGCTCTGCACACTGAGGAATGGGAACCTTTTCAGAGGGCAAGCACCAGGCACGTAGCTCCGATTTTGTATTTTACTCATAGCCTTTCCTTCTGAAAGTCATTATCCGAATAGGGAAAAGATAAACTAGATCACAAACTACAACTTCTGTGGAACTAGTGGCATATGGGGCTTCTCCAAACAATGACACATGCAAACGGAAAGTAAAGGAAGAATTCCGATTTGGGTAATGCGGCAGACAGTGCATGGAGGGGCCCTGCCCTGGCAGAGCACCCAGACCCCATACGAAGTTCACTGTTTTGACCACTTTTGAATCTCCAAAGGCAGATGTCTCCAAGATGCTGGCAAACTCCCGAGAAAGGAAGAGGGTCAGAGCTGCAGTACTTGCTGACGGGCAGACAACAGTGCAGGATGCACCAGGAGCAGACAGCCGTAGGAACATCCACCTCGAGCTGCGGTATGGACCCGCGGGCCAGCTGTGAGGTGCAGTGGCTGAGCCTGGGCCTCCACGTTGCGCTCAAGTGAGGCTGAAGTGGCCGAAGGTCTGGGAGCCCCAGTTCTCCACAAAAGTAGCTATGAATCCTCTGAAGGAACGCACCCCCGAATCAGAGCCAAGGGGTTTTCTAAAGATAAAATCTAGCAATGAGCTTGCAATCAAAGGTCTACAAATAAGATGCAAGAAACAACAGATCAGGCCCTTCCATCAGAATCATCTAGCACAGATCAGAGAACCGCTGAGTACAGAAGGACCCAGTTAGGAAGGACAATACCACCAAGATGACCCACAACTAGTATTGAAAGCAGTTGATGCTATAATGAGTGACTTTAGGAGTTGAGGAGGGTCAAAATGAAGTGCCTGGGGGTCTGGGGGAGGGTGATGGCTATGCAGGCAAATGGCTCCCCAGGCAGGACCTAGATGGCCAGGGACGCAGAACAGTCCTGTCCAGGAGAGTCTAGTCAAGGAGTCTCCCTACAGATCTTCCCATGGAGAAGATGGGAAGACTTGAAACATTAAACCAGACAAGCTTTGTGCTCAGAGACACCAGAACAGGACAGAGATAAAGCGAGCACCATCAGCCTGAAAACAGAGATCAAATTAAATATGTGCATGCTGAATGGGACCCGGACCCCTCCTGGCACCATTTAAGAACACCATCTGTCAAGCCTACGCGCCAACAGGAGACCACAGGACCTTTCTGTTGAGAAACTAAAGGTCACTGGAAGAAAAGACTTCTCTATCATCAGCATTCTCCAGCAGCAAAGCGGCCGGCCTCCAATCACACTGCAGTCCCACAGTCCACCCTACCCAAACAGCTTAAGAGTAACTCACTGTTAAATGTGAACAGATGGCCAAATGCCACCAGACATTTGAAGAAAACCTTCAGCATGAAAAGCAAAAGCAAAGAGGCAAAGAACTCAAAAGAGAATGCAGATCTCTCTTTCCCTCTCTCTCACTGTTCCCTCTTTCTTTTAAAAAAAATAAAAAATAAAAAAATAATAAAAAAATAAATAATAATAAAAAAAGAGAATGCAGAGAGCAGAGGCAGGACTGCATAGTGGTCAGGGCACAGAATCTAAAGTTGAGCTGGTCTGAATCCTGTTATTATCACCTTCTTCCTGTGGCATCATGAGCAAGTCATTTACCCTGTGTGTGCTTCCATTTTCCCATCTGTAAAATAAGAATGATCACAGCAATTCTCCAAAGACTTGCAAAGAGGATCACATGAGGAACTACATATAAACTCTTTAGGACAGGGCCTGGTTCTTTAAAAGTGCCAGTTACTGTTTTTCAAACATACTAAATATCTTCAGAGAAATAAAGCATTATCAAGATATTCTAAAAATAAATAGGGAACAAGAAAGAGTTCTTAGTACTCAAAAATTTACAGTCAAAATTAAAAATTCAATAAAAATATTCAAAGATTAAGTTAAATAGATGTCCCAGAAAGTAAAATAAAAATGATCAAGTAAAGTGATGGATAACAAAAAAAAGCTAGAAAAAAAATTGGAGGACCAACAGAAGATATCATTATCTAAAAAAAAAGTGTCCACAAGAAGTTATGGATAAAAAGGACCAAAAAAAGTGCTGAGAAAGTTATTAAAGAACATTTCTCAGAAACGAACGACTCTTGTGTCCATATTAACAGGACTCACTAACAGTATATTTGGTGCTCAGCACAATGATAGTAACAACTTTGACAAAAATACTAGATATAAAGAACAAAGACCAAAAGCTTTGGAAGGGACAAAAAGATGGTGGGAAAGAGGTCAGATTAAAATAGTTTTCATTGTAAATGTCCAGGGACTTTTTTAGCAAGTTAGGAAGCTAGAAGATAATGGAATAATTTCTTCATAATGCTGATTGAAGGTGATTTTCAATGCAGATTTTTATACCCAACTGAACCATCAATCAAGCGTAAGATTAAACATATTTTCAAATGTTTAAAAACATCAAATGTACCACTTCCTAAAGATATCACAGGATGTGATCCTCCAAAAATAGGGAGGAAATTATGAAGATGAAGCCCTGGGGTCCAGGAACAAGTATGCCAGCCAGAAGGAGGCAAAGAACATTCTCAGGATGAGACTGGAAAATCTGCAGTGCATCAGGCCAGTCCAATGTGAAGAAGAAAGGGCCTCCAAACAGAGCAAAAGAATCAGGTATGTGAAAAATTGTGGTCCATATTCCTACAGAGCTGCTGGAAGATGTGGAAAAAAACGAAGTCAGGAAACATAGAATATCTTATGAGGAAATATTCAGTCTCCTACCTGGCACAGATGTGAACGATATTCATGTGTTCAATATAATATAAAAAACATGGAAATGGATTTAATCAAAACATATAACTATTATGAAAAGATAAGGGGGTAAAGAAGGGGATTGGGAGAGAATGAGAAGTAAATGAATAAGATCTAACTTGAGTGAACGGAAAGAGAAGTACATGTGTGTTCTGTAGAAGCACGGAGATCAAGAGCTGACAGAGACCCAGCCTAGCGGGTGGGGCACAGGGCAGGGGTGGTTTTGTTACAGGTCTTTCAGAACAATTTGACTTTTTAAACCAAGTGCATGTGCTACTTGGATAAAAACTAAAATAAAATTTTAAAAAAACGAATGATTTGTTGTCCAATGTGCCACTTAGCGATGACCTCATTCGCTCTGGATTTAAGAACACTTGCTCATATACTTCATAAGATATTTGATCAAGCTATGCTGGATACTTGTACAAAAATGTAAATGTTTAATCCCATTGTCAAACATTTTGAAGAACAAGGGATGATAGGAAGGGAGGAGAAGGGGAAATGTTGGAACTAAGATAAAGCAAGGTACATTCCAAGCAATTGTTTATGTCACTGTCTATACTATATATATATATATATATATATATATATATATATATATTTATATATATATATAAATATATATTTATTTATATATATATATAAAATGTTCTTCATAGGTATGAGAATTATGTCACTGTATTTGAGTTTTAGGAACAATATAGGACCCAGAAGAAAGGCAAGGGATCGGGGGATGGGGGGATGGGAGGAGGGAGGTAGAGGGGTGTGAGGGGTGATATTGAACAAACTGTATTGCTGAATTGTGTGCATCCAGGAATACATGACAACTGATCCCAACATTATGTAAAACTATAATGCACTAATAAAAAATAAATTTAAAAAAAAGATCACTTGCTCTATGCAAGCTCAGAGGTGCCAAATGCTATCCTGAGGGTGGTTTTTCTTCAGATATGGATAGTGGCTCACATTGACATTTCCCCAGGGACCACATAAAACATGCCTCTTATCAGCATAGGAGGGCTCACTAGAGTTAATAGGATTTTTCACACACCATCTAATTATATACCTAACACACAACAGCAGAAGCAAGTTAATAACGACTCTGGAAAGTTCTAGCTCATCACTGCTACGGTGACAATCATTTGCACCACTCAGAGAGAGACGCTCAGAATATAACTATGACGATGGGAAAATAATATTCAAAGAGGATTGTATAGGTCCACACTACCTCAAGCACAAATACCAGAGTGTGAATACGAGGGCAGCACATGCTAGCCTTGTGCCAAAACAGAAAAGGGTTCCCCCCAAACTGTGGCTCTTCATAAATGGATTCCCAGAGTATCCGAATGTGAGAGCTCACTTTTATCTCAGCATAACCCCTTCATTTCTCTAATGAAGAAACTGAGACAGGTAGACTAAATCACACGTCTTGTGTAATCACGTCTGGTTGGGCAGAGTCTTCAACACTGGGCTTCGTCTGGAATTTACTTTTTTTTTTTTTTTTAAAGAAAGAGGGGACAGAGGTGGGGGGAGTAATTTTTATTTAGTTTTTCATGTGACTTTCATTCTTTCCACACTTAGCTGTGTACGGGGTGCTGTGGTTTGAGCTCATGTACTCGTGCATGCCAGGCAAGCACCGTAACTGCTGAGCCACTGCTCCAGCCCCCTGGAATTTACATTTTGAGGAAGACATAAGTATCTCAAGAGGGATTAAAAGATTGTGCTGAGTCAAACAAATGATACCAGAAGCCAGAAATGGAACTTGTATAGATAGAAATTGATTGAATAGGATTTATTTAACCATTAAGATATTCCACCACAGGCTAATGGGGGAAAAATCCCTAACTACATGAATAAGTTCCCATCAACAATAAATGCCCAGAGAGAATTTAATGAGAAGCAAAAATCGCCAAACAAGTGTGCTATCTACAGGGAAGCTCGTGTGCTGTGCTGGGCTTCTGGGTCGAGCAGGCTTTGATCTTGAACTTAAACCTTGCTCAGTGTTCACCACCTGGTGCCCTCAGCTTTCCCTCTGACCAAGTGACTTTTTGCTTCTGTGTTCCTCTTCCAAATCATCACTAAAAAAGAAAAAAAGTGCTATAAGCAACTATTGACTCCGATCACTGCAGAATCTAAAAGCTTACATTTCTACACATAAAGCCTCATTTGATTCCACATTAAAATTTTTAAAACTCCTTATCCCTCCTTTCCTAGCCATGAGTGAACATTATCTCAACCCACTCTAGCACCGGTTTTAATGGCTCATGACACAGCAATTAATCAAGATTCGAAAAGCCTAAATAGATTACAGTCGGTGGTTCCTCCAACCACATAACAATTTGTTCCCTCACAGAATATTAATTGCTTCATCAGACATGAATTTCTTTTATACCAATCATGGGGTCCCCCCCCCGCCACTCTACTGCAATCAATCACATTTGCTTAAGAGCTCAGTGACCATATATTTTAAGATTATTATGTAATATTTTGTAGATAGAAGGTTGTGAAACCCCAAAGAAAATAAGCACCCCCAATCCTATCTCCCAACTCAAAATCAGATCCCATTGACCAACACTACCAGAAGTAACTCTGTGATCTTCCTGGACCCACCCTCTGTCTACCGCTCCCTCCCGAGAAAACCATCCTTGCCTTTAAAGACCGTTTTAACACTTCTAGAGGTCTCCCAACAATGCCAGGCTTGCAGGTGCATGGTAATTTACTCTTTGTAGTCTCTGGCTGCTTGCTCTTTGATTGAGTATAAGTTTTTAAATCAAGTCCACGTCATTGGGCAGCCATTGATTCTTCATTTTTACTGCTGAATACTATGTCACAGTACTTTATTTGTTCTCCTGTTCTGGAACATTCAGATTGTTGCCAGCTTCTTGCTGGTTGTGAACAGCATTGTTATGAACATTCTCAAACATGTCTCTTGAAGAAATTGCAAAAATTTTTCCAGAATATAGACCTAAAAATGGAATTGCTGACTCAAAGGCTACATGGATGTTCTGTTTTATAAGATAATAACAGATGTATTTTCCAAAGTGGTTGTACCAAATTATACTCCCACCATGTGAGAGGTTCTGTTTCCTCATACATACAGATCATTGCCAGTGCTCGGTAATGTCAGACTTCTTAATTTCTGCCAATTCAGTGGGAGTAAAATAGCATGTCATTGTGCTCCTGAGTTACATTTCCCCTATTACTAATGAGGCTGAGAATGTTTTCATGTTTTTAGATTGTCTGCCACCTGCCTCCTAATAATTTTAGGCAATCCATTGTGTTACACTGCATATCAAACTATTCATCAGCCCAAAATCTTGTTAAGGGGACGGAAAATACAGCAGGACACCGATGACTCTGGGTGACCACTGGTCTCATGTGATGGATGTTGCTGTTCACTGCTATGATGTGACTCCTCCCCAACTAAGCGGTAGCCTGTGCACTGGAGTTTGGGGCTCAACTCAAAAGGTAGCCATGTCGTCAAAGGGAACCCCACCTTTCTTGACAGTTCACGCAGAGAAGTGTGAACCAAGTCTACTCTAACAAGCAGCAACAGGAAGCCAGGATCTATTGGCCACCATGAGAAGAGAGCACACATATCCACTCGCATCTGGCAGCCATCCCATGCTCACAAGGAGAACCAATCACAGAATAAAGTTGTCAGGATGGAAGGCTGAGCAGACAGATGGGTCTTTGATCACATTGCTGAACTGCCACATGAAGCAGGATCAAATTGCTCTGTGGCTGGGGACCAATTTATGTAAATCATCAAATTTCCTTGTTGCTTAAGGCCATCTGGGACTGGTTTTCCTTTACTTCAACCCAAAGCATCCTCATGCAAGCCATGTGGCTTCAAAACAAACAAACACAACAAAAACCGCCAGCCAGCAGTGGCATTCCTGACCCCTAGAGAGAGATGAGGAACAGGAAGAGGTGGGAGATTGCAGACCAGCCATGCCCCTATTGTCACCATGTTGGTGGATGAGTGAGGAACAAGAGGCAGGATCAGATGGCAGGGATGATACTTGGAAACCTGGGATGGCAAGCACAGGCTTTGTTACCAGGCTTTGAAATACACCCCCTTGAACAGGATCATTCAGAATGGTTGTTATTAAATTCCACTCGGGGTATCTCCTCAATGAGCTGAGTAATGCCACCACGGTGTGACCTGCTTTCCTCTACTTTCTCTCAACACTTTCGCAAAGCCTTGGGCTTGTTGGAATAGGTCACAGCACTGCCTTCTTAGCTCCCCTTCTGCCATATGTACATGCCAAAGAAATGTGTGCTACTGTTCCACTTTTCAGCCTCCTTTCCACCAGGTATGAACACTGATATCAGCTCCAACGGGCCCTGGGAGACAAACTACCCATCTCTGAGCCTCAATTCCTTTCTCTGTTGCAAGAACAACATTCCAAGACTGTTGGGTGAATTATGGCAACATATCCTCAGAGCTCAGCAAGTGGCTATTGGTGCTGTGGGTGAGGCCAGGGTGACCTGGCCTCCAGTGTGATCTGCTGTGGCCAGATCCCAATGCTCATCCTTAGAATCCCTTCAAGCCCATAACGGGGAGTCCTGCATCCTAAAAACCCTGGAATATTTCCTTCTCCGAGAAAAGTAAAACATTTCAAACTTATATTCTTAGCAATAAGAGAGAATCTAAACAATGAATATGTCAACTGAAGGATGAAGATCCAATCAAATTATCATCAGGAAACGAACCCCTGGGAGCTGGAGCAGTGGTTCAGCGTTTACCATGCTGGCCTGGCATGTGGGAGGAGGAGGGTTTGAGCCCCAGCACCACCTACACAATGAAATGTTGGAGCAATGAAAGCCATGTGAAAAACAAAATAAAGTTGATTGTCTCTCACTGTCCCCCTCTCTCTTTAAAAACAACAAAAACAAACAAACAAACAAACAAAAATCCCTACTCCCTGAAGCCTTGTTTCAGGAGAAGCTACTGACTCCATGGACAAATAAAATGCTCAACCCATGACAATCGTATGAGGAAATCAGCACCGGTGCGAGGCTTGTCTGCTCGTTCCAGACCAGAACAGCATCAACTGTGCAAACGGCAAACACAGGAGCTCTCTTTTAACAACTGTGTCCACAGACACAAAACTGGAGCCCACGCAGCTTTGATACCAAGGCTTAAATTTCAGGGCTATGAAATCTGTCTAATCACAAGCTGTAAATGTGATCTTAAGGAATGACAACTTCCCCATCCATTTGATACCAAAAGCCATAATATCGTCTTCTCTAATGGCCGAGTAGTATTCCATTGTATATATGTACCAAAGTTTTTGCTAAGTGAAGTATCCCAATCTCAGAGACTCAAGGGCCGAATGGTTTCTGTCATCTGTGGAAGCTAGAATACATGGGGAAGCAGTAGATTAAAGGGCTAACCTAACAATAACTTCAAATTGTATGATTCTCAGCGTAATAGCGGGATGGCTCCCTAGGATACTTGGAAGCGTAGGGAGGGGTAGGGGTGGAGGGAGGGCATTTGAAGATCTCCTAGGATACTGGAGAATGGGAATACAAGGGAACCATCTCAGAAGCAGATGTTATTCCTCCATGAGATACCCATTTAATGCAAGAGTTCGTATGGGGGAAACTGCAACAGGTGAAACCCAAGGTGGTCATCCATGTTTTGGCATTACCCCTGGATAACAAAGTATATATATACATTGGTCATTGATGGTTTGATAATGTTTCCCTCTCATTTGTATCTCTATATACTCTTAATAAAAAAAACTCAAAAAAAAAAGAATGACAACAAAGAAAATCCAAAGATAAAACTGACTTGGAGTAGAAGAGATTTTTGGAATCATGTTGTTGTTCAGAAAAAATTCCAAGAAATGGGTCATGCTCCCCAAAATCACATTATTTCAACTTTTTCACTTTTTTTAATTTATAAAAGTATCCTAAGCAATATTATATTCATCTTTAAAAACATTTAGGAATCACAGAAGTATGTCAAATTATTTTTTTTTGCAGGTGGAAAATATGATAAACAGATTTGGAAGAAGGATGGAGTAATAACCAATCAAAATGAAAAGAAACAAAATACTCAGAGTGAGTCCTGCCAATACCAGGTATTGTTTCTACAAATGATTAAAAATTTGAAATGCCAGAACTGAAGAGAGAAAATTGTGAGTTTTTGTCATTTGTCTCCTTTCACCATCACCTACTCTGATGTCTGGGATTACTGCCCAACAGGAAACTGTAAACTAAATCTGATCTTTCCGATACATGCAGTAATGAACTTCATAATGAGCCCATGCTAATGGTCTCCTCTTCCTGGATATTGCAATCTACCTTATTTTTCTAGCCAAGGAACATCTGCTGTGGATCATGAAAGGTTGCTAAGGAAGGGTTTTAAACAGGTGATACAATGCAAGCGAAGTCTTTATTCTCTTCTTCATGGAAAATGCATGGCACTTAAAATTCAACCTTTATTTTAAATGTGAAAACCACATTTTGATCTTTGATCTTCCTTCACCTTGGTGAAACGGCTGAGCTATGGATTCTGCTGCTGTGAGTCACATCCCCTCTTGGGAAATGATGGGCTCCTGATTGTAGCCCATGGGCTTCTCAAACTGGAGGAAAGCAAAGCTGTTTCCCTGGTAGCCACGCCCCTCATAGTCCATCTGCCAATCACGTGAACGTCAAACTGCTCTAATTCCAATTACTTTCCAAGTCTTCCCTGGCTAACCTGGTCCAAGTCCATGCTCATCTTACAATTGGAGTCTTGCAAAAACAACTCTATTCCCCCATTTCCTGTCTTGCTCCCCTACATCCCACTTCCCATAGAGCAGCTAGAGGGAACCTTTCAAAATGACTTCCTGCTATACTTACAACAAAATGTAATGACCTTGCCATGGTCTACAGGGCCCTATGTGACCTGGCCTCCTTCTCTCTGGCCCCATCTTCCTATCACTCCCCACCTTACGCAATGCACCCCAGCAATGCTGATATTCTTGCCAAATCCTCAGTGATGCCAAGTTCTTCCCATCTGGAGGCCTTGCAATAGCCATCCCCACTCCCTGGAATGTTCTTCTTCCACATGAAAGTCTCAGTCCCTCATTTCCTTCAGATACTAGGGGAGAGATTGAGCAAAGGATGTCATGTGCATAGGCAAATATGGCCTAATGAATCCATTACTATATGTAACTACAGTGCACTAATAAAAGATTTTAAAAAACACTTCCCCTGGCTCCCTCATCCAAATTAAATTAATCTCCCCAAATCGTGGTCTATTGTCTTCCCTCTGAATTTTCTTCTGTCATAATGATCTGATGTTATATTATACATGATTTATGGACTTGCAAGTGCGTAAGCCCCCTGAAGGGAGGGACTTTTTCTGATTCATTACTAACTTCTTTAGCACCTAGAATGATGCTTAGTGTTCACTAAGTATTTGCTGAATGCACCAGGGAGAGGGCGAGTGAGTGAATGAATCTGTGGTCTCCTAAGAGCTGCAGACCTAGGAGTTACATAATTCAAGCAAACGCCTTCTTCAAAGAAAATATTTCAGAGAACTATTATAAGCAGATGGCTGGTTGGATGCTTAGAGGAGCCACATTGCACAAACTAGCACATCATGTGACATGGAACACTGTCTTCATCTCCCTCTCACCACATGAGCATATCTTGTGAAGAAGCCCTTGGGAAATGCCAGTAACTGAACCCCCCTTTTCAAGTGGGGCTGCTTGGTATAGACTTGTTGAAATACTAATCTCCTATGGGATGGTATTAGGAGATGGGTCCTTTGGGAGGTAGCCAGGATTAGATGAGGTTATGAAGGTTAAGCACCCACGATGGGATTAGTGTCTATAAGAAGAGGAAGGGGAAAGAGCTGGCTTCCTGACCGTGTGAATATACAACAAGAAGGCACCAATCTGCAAACCAGGCAGCGCGCCCTCACCAGACAGACCCCGAACCTGCTGGAGCCCTGATTTTGGACTTTCCAGCTTCCCCAGCTGTGGGAAACAAATGTCTGTTTAAACCCCCCAGTTCAGGGTATTTTGTCAGCCGAAACAGGCCAAGACACTGCATATGACCCAGGAAACCACCACCTACACACAAAAAGTGCTCTCTGATGCCCATAGGAAGTTTAGCTACTAGAGTTTTATAAGCTGCAGGGGGCAGATAGGGTTAAAACCAGGCAGGTTGTCAGAATTCTCTACTTTTTTCCTTCACATTTTGAGAACTGAATGCATCATCTAACCACAAACAAAAACAGTGTCAAACGCAGTTCCACTTTCCCAACACAATTAAGAACTTAAATGAATCTAATTAATATTAAGCACATGGGGTCCAAATCTGCTTAGCTCTGCCTGCACAGCAGCCACGGAACTCGATGCAAAGGAAACACACCAGTATGGGTAGTTTTCATCTATTATCTAAGCCACAAGTATAAATTAACAGATGCTTTTGCATTCTTCTTTTGATAAACTCCCTCCTTTATAGGAATTTGCCATTTTTTATTTTAACTTTTGTACATGGAAAGAAATAAACAAAGTAGGACAAGAGGAAGCATAAGCAAAGTGCTAACATCTGTTTCAGAAAGATTATTTTCCCTCCCTGTTCATAAGACAGACATTTGCTAAGAGACTCCAGAGATCAGGTGCCTTAAAGACCTTCCTTAAGTTAAAAATGATAAGCTGGGCAAATGGTAATGCCCACGGGGCACTCACTTTCTGCACCAAACCCCTTGGCTCAACCCCAACTCTATTGCTGGTGCTTCCTGCATTTGTAGTGCATTGGAGTTTTCAAAGCATTTCCACATAACTAGTTCAGGAGGCGAGACACACACTGTTCCAGGTTCCTGATGAAGAAAAGGGGCTTCCTGGGCTTCAGGATTATGGATGCCCCTGCCTTCCACGGCCCTTGCTGTCTTCATCAAGCAATGCCGGGATGCTGGCTTTGCCTCTGACTGCGTTCCAGGCTATACGGGGAGAGAGCGAATTCTGGTTCCAACTCAGTATTTTCAGTTGTCCGATTGGCGGCAAGCCACAGAGAGAGAGGCAGATTCCTCATCCGTTGAAAACAAGTGTGTTGGATTAAAAGCTGGCGCGAGCTCGCTGCCCCTGTAACTCCTGAAGAGCGTGTTCACAGACCCTGCTTCTCTTTGGCTGGTGTCTCCGGCGTTATCATCAGGAGCTCTTCCCAGATCTCGAGTTGCCAAATCCCCAGTTCACCCCACGACGTGATGGAGGGGCTGGGCTGCGGGGCCTGTTGGGACGGAACCCTCATAACTCAGTGGCTCTCTCCCTTTCCCTAGTCCTGCCTACCTACGTACGCTGGACTGGATCTTCGCTATGTGGCCACAGGCAGGGAAGATGAGAAGATGGAGAGGAAGTGGTGAAAGAGACGGGGAGTCCGGTTTCTGTGACCTCTGCACAGGAAAGCCATCTGAAGCTCCTTCAGGTTGGCCTGTGTCGATCCTAGGACTGCCATAACCAATTACCGCAAACAGGGTGACCAAAAAAAAAAAAAAAAAAAAAAAAAAAAACACCAGAAATGTATCATCTGCCAGTTCTGGAGGCCGAATAATCAGCACAAAGTGGTCAGCAGGCCACGCTCTCTCCGAAGCTGGGGGCAGATCCTTGCTTGCTCATCCGGCTCCTACTGCCTGCTCCGAGCTCTGTGGCGCTGCTTGACCTGTAGATGCTCACCCCAGTCACATGGCCCCTTGTGTCTCTTCAATCACCTTCCTTCTGCATGTCTGCCTGTGGGTTCAAGTTACCCCTTCTTATATGAACCCTAGTCACATCCCATTAAGGCCCACCCATGTGAATTAATTCAACTTTGTTCCCTCTGTAAAGACCCTACCTCCAGATAAGGTCACACCGTGAGGTACTGGGGATTAAGACTTTGGGGGAACGTAATCTAACCCACAACAGCATGGGAAGAGGCAATCTGCTCCCCAGTGTAGGGGTGGATCCGCCTGTGGTCGAGATCCTGCACCCCACGCCATATGAGTCACACAGGGCCTGCGCTCACAGACCCTAGGGACATTGCCAGTGAACTAAGGTACACTGGACTTGACCCACCCCCTTAGAAACACACGAGGGAGGCAGCCTTTGCAGTCCCAGATGCTGCTGCCTACTGATCTGTGATTTTTGCTGGAGGAGGAACCTGCTTTACCAGAAGAACATGGATTCCCAACCAGGAAGACTGTGGCACTGGGTGCAGTGCACATGAAGACACGGGCGTAGGAGCAAGGTGGCCACCAGTGCTCTGGACGTATCACCTCTGGCTTGGCAGGAGTGCTTGCTTGGACCTCACTGAGGCAGTGCCACACTGACTGACCCCACTGGATTCTGTGGGACTCTTGGTGGCTCCTCCCCGTGGCTTCTTCCCTGTCCTGGGCAGGGAAGCCTCCAGCACCTGCAAGCTGCCCGATGGCCGGGATCATCAAAATGGCATTGCGCTCCTTAATACTTTACTGAAAGGAACGGGGCAGTCTAGAATAGAGCCCCAGTTTGGTCACCTTCCAAGTGCAGTCTTTACTGACATGAGAATATTTGAGATGCGAATGCATAAGAATGTCAGTTATTTTATTTGCTGAATTCATGCGAGTTTGCTGAACAAGGCTGATAAGTGTAGTTTGTACTTAAACCAAATATAGAAGACATTTCAAGTATTTATTGAGTAGTCACATACCACACAAATAAAAATGAAGGGTGCTGTGGGCTCACCACACCAAGTTTATAACAAGAATGTAAACTTAGGGCTCACCTGTAGCAAAACACTTATATAAAGAGAGAGGGACAGTGAGAGAAAGAGAAAATCAATTTTATTTAGTTTTTCACGTGGCTTTCATTGCTCCAAGACTTGTGTACGTTATGCTAGGGTTTGAACTCACTTCCTCATGCATGCCAAGTAAGCACTGCAACCGCTGAGCCACGGCTCCAGCCCCAGCAAAACACTTTTAAAGGTCCCTGTATCCTTCTCTTGAACAGGAGAAGTAAAAAGCAACATGAGTGGGTCCTGGTTCATGGCCATTCCTGGGCCCCAACCCAGCAACCTCAGCAGCCCCTACAGCTGGCTCTTCTTAGCACTTCCCACCCAGGAGTCCCGCAGGTCCCTCTTGCTTGGTGAGTGCAGGTCCTGGTGGCGGCAGAAAGCTCAGATGCGAGGCATCATTCAGAACCACATTTATCTCACTGAAGCCCACGGTGGTTGTTAGTCTCTGCTCAAAACCCTCCCACTGCTCCCCACCACGAGGTAAAATAAGGACTCCTGGGCCTTCCTTATGCCCCGTCTACTGTCTAACATCATCTTCCATAATTTAGAAACATCAGTTAACCCAGGATTCTCATCATCCCCCCAAATGCATGACACTGGCTCCTTCTCTAAGTTTATGAATACCATCCTTTTCCTCATAAAATCCCAAGTCCCCCCGCGCCTGCTCAAGCCCTTCCCTTGGATGCCTCCATGGGCTGCTCTCCTGTGCCTGAGTCTGACAGTGCTGTGGATTCTGTTTTCTCAGGAAGCCAATGTCCCCCAACCTCAACTGAAGCTGTTCACGTGCACAGTCTGCCTTTCTGGTCACAAGGGGCAGGGAACAGAAACAGGTCTCGTCAACGCTTCTGTTACCCAGTGTGTGCGCATCACATGCATTTGTTCAATGAATGACAGGAGATGCCGAAAGCTTGTATTCCGTTCCACTATTAGACCTGCTTTTAAAAACTCACAGTTACGTAGGACAATTAAGCAGGGCTCACTTCAGTGCTCCAAGACACAGAAGTTTGCATCTCTGCAGGGCTTGGTGAGAAATCTACAAGGGGAAGAGATCTGTAAAAACTAAATCTCCTCGGGGTACACTTTTTTCTACATTCATATCAAAAAGGAAAAAAAAAAAAAAAAAAACCCCAAGAGCACTGTAGGAGGCTCCGGCCTCTCAGAATGCCAGTTCTCAGCTGCATTCTTTCTTAGGAAACTGCAGACTTTCTGTGACCAAGAAGAGACTTTCAAGTTGCTGATAAGCACTTCATCACATGATTCTTGGTTCAGCTGTCCCTGGTATTACTGAAACGTAGGATATGTGTTCATGATATGAAACGAATCTGAGATTATGCATTCAGGAAATGAAATGGATTTTGGACCATAAAGCCTATAAAATGCAATTTAAAATTTTCTCTCTTTGTATTTATTAGATTCTTTAAAAGTTATTTCCTTCTAAACTTCCTTAATGAAACAAAGTGAACTGTATTGGAACAAATATGTCTTGTGAGAATGGGTGTTCTCTGAGGAGCACGATCTATAAAAAAGCCAGTCATGTTCCTTTATATAAAATCTGCCTACAGGGGCTGGAGCGGTCGCTCAGAGGTTACGGTGCTTGCCAGGCATGCATAAGGACGCAGGTCCGAGCCCCAGCACCACATACACAAAGAAATGTCAGAGCAATGAAAGCCTCATGGAAAACTAAATAAAATTGAGTCTCAAAAAAATAAATAAATAAATAAATAAAATATGCTTATGTCTTTAGGGCCCTGAGTGGATCTGAAGTCCTGGCATCCAGGCTTCCTCCTGCCTGTCCTCTCTAAATCTCAGCTCCTCATCTTTAAGGGAGGTAAGAACCCAAGCCTGCCTTGGCCCAGAGATCATCACTAACGCTGGCCTTAGGAGTCCAGGCAGAAGGTCCACAGGGCCCTGAGGCAGAGGGAACTCAGAGAAGGCTTAGCCTCAGGATGGTGGGTGTCCCACCTTGTAACACACAGGTCACAGGCCCTGTCCCAACACTTCAGAGCAAAGGCATGTGTGGGACCTCCTGCAGATGCTGGCCTCAGCTTCTCAAATGTGCCAGGATGCAAAGTTATCATAGAGATTGCCAAGCCCATCTCTTCTCAGGCTGAAGCAAGAAGGCTCAGAAGCAGAGGCCACAGTCTAAGACTCAGGCTCAGCCTGGGGGTAGGGATCACACTTACAAACAAGGCTCCCAGAAGGGCATCAGTCCCATTCTTTGAGTCCAGCTTTTGCCGGGCATGAGACCCTTGAAGTCTATGCACATCTGGTAGTGGGCTCACAGAGGAAGCGGCAGCGAGGCAGTGATGCTGGACAGGGCCCCACCAGCCTGAGGATGAGGTCCCATGGCTTGTGTGGGCTCATCTACTGCCCAGCCAAGATGGCAGCCCAGAGCAGGCAAACACCAGGGCTGCTTCCCCGGAAGGACTTCTCACTCCAAGTTGCCCAAGACCCCAAAGGCAGCCTCAGGAGTAGAACAGGATTTCTCTAAGTAAACTCAGCAAACATCGAGAGCTGCACTCCGCGGAGCGGGTCCTGGTGGTGTCCTCAGTCCCAAGCTCAGTGCTCAATGCTGATGGTGGGGGCTGGGGAGGCAGTCCTACTGTTGACTAGTTTCCCAGACAGCACGTCTGCTTGGCACACTTTTAGCTTCAGGGACTTTTCAAGCAATCCGTGGCCAGAAGAGAGCAGTGCCCCTAAATCTCCTTTCTGCATGCTCTCCAAGGCCCCCTGCCCTGCCTGGAGGGACAGTCTCACTTCCTGACTCGACCCTGACCAGACCCTGGCTGTGTGGTGAGCACCCGCCCTCAGACTGTCTCCTTTTGCTCTTGAGGTCACTGAGGTTTATCTGTCTGCAGACTGGCCCTCACCACAGGGTCACAGCGCCCTGCCCTGCGGTCTCCCATTGCCACAGGACTGTGGGACCCACTCCACCCTGAAGCGGAGCTTCCTTCCTGCCACTGCCTTCTGCGAAGCCCTGATGGACTGACAGTGTCCGTTCCCCTAAAGGGGCCGCTGCCTGGCCCTACAGGGGAAGAGGAAGGGAGCTTGTGGGTTTCCTCCACAACTGTGCCACCAGCATGGAGAAGACAGCCAAGGGATGGAGTTCCACCGTGCCCACACCTATCACAGCTGGGAGGGCTCGTTCAGGCTGCAACCCTGATAGCACAGAATGAACAAGATGGCACTGTCCCTGAAAGAAGCAAGCAACCACA
The DNA here is from genome assembly GCA_004027875.1 of Aplodontia rufa. NCBI lineage: Eukaryota > Metazoa > Chordata > Mammalia > Rodentia > Aplodontiidae > Aplodontia > Aplodontia rufa. The sequence continues at coordinate 49,078 of PVKS010002072.1, read as the reverse complement.
CAGCACAAGGGTGACATGGAGACAAACACTTCCATCAGGTGTGCCAGTGTTCCAGACAGGGATCCGGGGGTGGGACGAGAGAGAGGACTGTGTACCTGTGATGGGCAAAAGCAAACTCCACCGTGGATACCTTGGGGCTGCTGTGCCCCAGTAGCCCACAGCAGGGTCAAAGGCCACTTACCCCTGGGCACTAGGGTGAGGGAGGCAGGCAATGAGCAGCATCTAGCTCAGGACCTTACTGCTGGGGCACCGGACTCAGTCTCCCACTACCTGCTCCTCTACCTAACCAGAGGGCATCTCACAGGACAGACCATGAAAAGCCCCAAGGTAGGAAGCAGCACCCTGGGTTCCAGGTCTAAAAGGTGCAGGGTGGCTGGAACTCAGAGAGCAGGAGCCATGGGGGCAGGCAGAGGCCAGGGAGATGGCCCACTGTGGCTCTCAGCAGAAAGGTGACAGATGGGGCTTGAAGACTGAAAGGACGTCTGGCTGTGGGGTATGGGGAGACCTGCACCCAGGAGGGGGATGCTGGTGGTTGAGACCCAGGTAGTGGTGGTGACATGCTTCCTCCCCTGCCAGTGGGCTGACAATGGCCCTGGCCTCTGGGGCTGCCGCGGGGCCCCAGCTGCCTCTGCATCAACACCAATATGATGTTGAAGGGGAGGCATGTCTGGCACGGCAGAAGCCAGCCATTGTGCGGTGGCCCAGACTGGGAAGCTTTGCAGTCGCTGAGTGAGCAAGTGCTGGGCGCTTCCAAAAATGACAACTCAGCCCAAGAGATAATTCGATAATCAAAATAATTAATCCTCAGGATTCTAACGGAGAGCCTTGCACTCACCGCCTCTGTCATTACAATCACGCCCAGCCTATCCGTGCCCATTTCAGTTCCCTCTCATTTGCTGTTTATGGAGCTGGAGTTGTGGATGGGGTGACAGCCAAGGAAACTTGTTAAAAAAGTACCTCCTAAATGAGACTTGAGCCAAATGAAGGGATCTGAGGCCTGGGGCCTTCCCACCAAAGTGGCTCATTTGAGCCTTTCAGATCTGAGTTTGACAAATGTTAATGTGGAAATTCACATTCAGCTCATCCATGCACGTTGATTAAACAAAGAGGCCAAAGAGGAGCCCTGTGGGACCCTGGCAGGAGGGTGCTCCCCAGATTCTCCATCGACAGTCTTTCTCTTCATTTCCAAGAACAATGGCCTAGCCCAGTCTGCACTCCACGAACATTGATAGAATACCCATCATCTGCAAAGCTGTGTGCCAGGCGTCAGGCGAGCAGAGTGGACGTGTCTCCTGCCCTTTCTAAGATGACGCAGAAGCAGCTCACAGCCTGGTATGTCCTCACTGAAGGACAAAAGAGTTGGGAATGAACAGACTTGAGCACTTCTGTGTATCTAGAGGTGCTCTAGGGAGCATGTCTCCCTGCAGGGTGAGAGTAGCCTTGAACAGGGGCAGCACTGGACCGGGTAACAGGTGGGGTACCATCTTGAGGGGTCACAGGAGCTGCCACACGGAGGATGAGGCATCACTGGAAGCAGCATCTTGCCCTGGCCAGGACAGGGAGCTCAGATCCTCAGGGCCGCTCAGCCTCCACCCTTCCCTTGGCCTCTTGTTTTTCTTTTTTTTTTATTATTATTATTTTTTATTAGTTCAATATAGACTTACACATTGGATAGAATTGTTGGTGCATCTTCATGCATACATGTGTATTGACTTAGTGAGTTAGTAAGTTGAGGTTGATCCTAGACCAGGATCTACACCCCTTCATCTGTTCCTTGAGCTCAGGTCACCTCTGTAATTTCGCCATGCTATAATTTGAAATGAACATATTCATGGATAAGAACTGTTGACATTTCTGAGGACCTCTGCCTGTCTGTGTATAGCTAGGCTTCTAATGGGAGCTGAGTGTTCCCCACTGTATTGATAATTCCCTTGTCCCTCCTTCCACTCCCTCCCTCCCTCCCTTCTCCCCCCACCTTCCTAGGTATGGTTCATCCCGCTTTTGTGGACCTTCAACTGTGGTGAGTTTATCACTTAAACTCAGCTGTCTATCATCCTGTCGTAGGATGATAGCTACCACTAGCTACCACACATGACAGAAAACATTTGGCCCTTACATCTCTGAGTTTGGGATATTTCACTCAGCATAATTTTTTCCATCTCCATCCATTTGGCTGCAAATGCTGTGATATTGTTCTAATAGCAGAGCAGAACTCCATTTTGTATATATATCACAATTTATGAATCCATTCATCTAGTGGGGGGCATCTAGGTTGGTTCCATAGTTTAGCTATTATAAACTGAGCTGCTATAAACACTGATATAGCTGAGTCTCTGTAGTGTGCCAAGTCTAGCTCTTTTGGGAAAATACCCAGGAGTGGGATAGCTAGGTCGTAAGGTGGTCCTGACCCTAGTTTTTTGAGGAGTTTCCACACTGCTTTCCAGAGTGGCTGTACAAGTTCACAGCCCCACCAGCATCTGTTACTGTTTGTGTTCTTCATTTTTGCCACTCTGACTGGAGCAAGATAGAATCTCAGTGAAGTTTTGATTTGCATTTCTCTGATTGCTAGTGATGTAGAGCATTTTCTCACATATTTTTCGGCCCATTTATTGATTGGATTATTTGTGGTTTTGGTGTTCAGTTTTTGAGTTCTTTGTATTTTCTGGATATTAGTCCCCTGTCGGAGGCATAGCATACAAAGATTTTCTGCCGTTCTGTAGGTTCTCTCTTGATACTCTTGACTAAATCTTTAGCTGAGCAGAAGCTTTTCAGTTTAATGGTGTCCCACTCATTGATTTTTGGCTTTAATTCTTGAGCTATGGGAGTCTTGTTGGGCCTCTTGCTTTTCTTGTATGTAAAACATGGATACTTATATTGCTACATTATTTTAAGATCAATAAAAGATAATTTATGTAAAGCTGCCACCACAGGCCTGGCATCTGTGGGCATTCCATAACTGGCAGCCTAGCACCTATGGGCATCCATGACAGGCGGCCTGGCACCTATGGGCATCCATGACAGGCGGCTGTCATGCTATCTTGTCACTCCTGCCCTCCCCTCAGGAGTTTCCCCAGGGCCTTCTGCCCTCTGCCTTCACAGCCCAGGGATTTATCTTTCTTGTCTTCTCTGCAAGACAGTAAGGAGCCAAACGTGGGCTTCTCCAGGAGTGGGTCAAGTTGACCGGACCCACTCCCCAGAGTCTTTGGCTTCCCAGATACAACCCAGGCTCCATTACTCACTCTGTTACAGGGCCATCAATTCTGCTAGGTGACTAGGGGCAATAATAATTAGCTGATGCTCTGATGCGAGTTCCCTCCCCCTTTCTGAGCCAAAACTTGCCTCTATGTCCCCTGACGACTCTGAGCCTGGTGAAGGCGGAGAACATAATCTGCCTTCAACAATTTCAAACACTAAGTGGGAAAAAACTCCCCAAGTAGTTTCCCTGCTTTAAACTCAAACATTTAAAACAGACTAGGATAACCGTGAATAAACAATGATCGTATCTGTTTAGACACCCAAAGTAACTTTCGAGAGTTTTATAATCCTTCATTCCCTGCCTCGACTGTCCACACAGGACCGTTTCTTCTCCTCCACTCCACCAACTTCCCCACTCCGGTAAATGGCCCAAGTGGTCACCCCAATTCTCTGTCTCAAAGTCTGGGGGTGACTTCTGGGTGTCCCCTTTCTTCCCCCTGCCACACAGCCACCTCCGTGACTTCACTGGCCCTGAGGCCACCTCTCCCTTGGTTACCCAAACACTCTCCTGCCTCCCTGCCACCCAGCCACACGCTCCCTTCTCCCACCCCTGGTAAGACTCCTCGGGGCTTCCCAACGGGCTTCCCACCGCATGGGGAGGAGACACTGGCTCACCCCTGCCTGTGCCTGGCTCAGGGCTCCCCAGGTCATCCTGAGCCACCCTGGTTGACCCCAGGCCCATCTGAGGTCAGTTCCCATTCCCTACCCCCTGCCCCGTGTCAGTGCTGTGTTACTTTACTTGAGTTGCTCACTGTGAGATCCTCATTAACACCAGCAGACCCACTTAACATAGGGAGATGCTTAAACAATGGAATCTCTTGCAAAATGACCCTGGGTCTTGGGGGAACCTCCCAGGGTTTAGATGACTAGTCTCCACCAGCCAGGTAGGACCAGGCCATGCTCATTTGTATACAGTGCTTGGCAATCAGACTGCTCAGTCTATGTCTAAAGAAGCAAGTGGAAAAAGTAATAGCTGATGTGGGGGGAGGTCTGTGACTTACCTGATCTGGCGTTTAAGAAAGTCCTTTAACCTCTGTGAATCAGAGGGAAATACTGTCAGTCTCACAAGGCGCTTGTAAAAAAAACCGAAAAAAAAACACCCTCTCTTGAAGCTGCTCTGAAATACATGCTGCCTTCAAGAAGTGAGGTGTCACCATTCCTACCCTGGAATTTGAAACCTTGCTGCTCAGTGTTCCCCGGGGGGTTCTGTCAGGGTCTAGCAAGGTCCCGGGTTCTGTGCACACTTGCTTCAGACCCCACCCTAAGCATAACCACCACCCCATTGCAAAACCCAGCTGACCTTAGCAAGTCCGTCCTTAAAATTCTTGTAAAAATATCTAAGAAAAGGAAATAAAATTGCAACATTTAAAACCTGTTCCACCAAAGCAACTAAGAAGGAGGGGGAAAGGTATTTTTTAAAAACTTGGCCATTTTTCTTGCAGCTTTCAAGAAGTGGTGCTTCTTGTGGGGAGATTTTCCTTGGTGCAGTTTTTACAGTATTACAACTTTTTACAAAGAAAGTAGCTATATAAGAGTTTATTTTAGATATCAGTTAATGTTATAATTTAATCCCCAGTAACATTTTCATTTTCTAAAAACTTTCACTCTAAGTATTCCCACGTGAGAAGGAGAGAAAATTAAAGGAGCAATCAGATTCCTCTAAGCTTTCAGGAATACTTGTTAATTGGATGAGGCAGCTGCTCAAGTCCCTGTGTGCAAACATCTTTGTGATTTGAGACGCAGTTCCGTGGACAGAAGCCCACTTGCTCACACAAAACCCACAAAGCCCCTGAGGCGCCACCTCAGGTCGTCTTGGCAGTCCATTAAAAGCGGAGTAACAACTCTTTTGCATACTCAGAAAGCACACAGACTCAATTAATTTATGGAAAATAAATTGGTAGGCAGGATTGCTGCAGACGCACTGGCTGTGCTAAGGTGCCCCACCCTGAGGGTCAGAATGCAACCTCCAGGAAGCAGGGCTGCCCAAGGTAGGCAGATAAGCCCATCCACACAATTGTGCATCCTTTTTACAGTAAAGCTAAAAAATATGAGACCCTGAGGCAATGTATGAAGTCTCACTCACAAGGGTTGAACACAAACATCCACCTCATTCCAGAGAACATAGAGAGCTGCCCATGGGGAGATCGCCTTTCAAAAAAATCAGAAAAAAGGGAGATGCAAGCGCAGATTTTTAATTACAATTTTTACAAAGGTTTGGCCTTATAAGATTCAGTCACTGGGGTTCTGCACATCTCTGCCAGAGACACAAAATCAATGTGGGAGAAGCATGCATTTCAGGACAGGACAGGGACAGGACGAAAATGAAAACAAGAACCCAACCACGTAAACAAACGGGAGAATCTAAAGAAATAACATCTTGGCCCAGGTTCAGAAAGGAAATTTTTAAATAAAATGAAAGATACTGGTGGGACAGGGGAACTTATATTCCAAACTTTCTTGCTCTTATACTTCCTATTGGAAGCAGTTCCACAAGCAAATGGCTCCCCAGGGTGAGTCTGGCCACTTGCTAAGAGTGGCGCCTCCCACTCAGAAGACAGATGGCTCATTCCTACTGCAGTACCTGGGCTCCGTGCCTCCCCCAATCCCAAATCTCCCACCATGAGGTAGCATTCACAGTGGCTGGGACCCAGGGCCTCAAGGTTACTTTTAGATCAAGAGGCTATGGATCCAACATCTGTTATTGAAAAAAAAAATGCAGAGTGAAGGACAAAGAGAGAGAGAGAGAGAGAGAGAGAATCAATTTTAGTTTTTCATGTGGCTTTCATTGCTCTGACACTTCATCGTGTACATGGTGCTGGGGTTCAAACCCGCATCCTCCCGCATGCCAGGCAAGTGCTGTAACTGCTGATCTACCGCTCCAGCCCCATCTACATTATTTTTAAATGAACCAAATCTTCCCACTGATATCACTTTCACTATCCAGAATTATGATGTAGGAAGCAATTTTCAAAGGGAGGCTTCTAGACACAATTTTGTTCAGTCATGTTTGCAACCCCAATCCTTGGATGCCTTCGTATTGTTCATTATTCAGAATGACTTGGGCGGATTACCAAATAAATAAGTAAATAAAGAGAACACTAAGTTAGGCAAGTTAAAGTCCTCCCAAATAAAGAATCCTGGCCTCGAGTGGCCAGTGTGTAACCACACACCTGCCGTCATGATCAGACACCATGGAAGCTCAATGGGAGGCAGAAGGACTTTGTCCACATTTCCTGAACTATTTTTCCTATCTGTCATTTTGGAAGGAACAATGAAAACTGCCCACGTAGCAGATGGATTGTAGGAATCAGCTGGTAAGGATCACTAAGTGGCGTAAAGGTTTGTGCTGCATCCCAGCCAAGATCCGTCACCATCGCCATTACCATGAGCCCATATTCACTTTGACATTTCTCCTGCTGTGGCCTTACATAAAAGAAAGCAAGTGGAGGAACTGATTATATCCACATGCAAGGGCAGCTCTCTCATGAAGATGAATTTCACGGACAAATCGCGCGTTGCCTGAGGCTGGCGGCGGGCACCGTTCTTTAGCGCTGCTGCTCTGTATGGTGTCGCGGTCTCCTGCGGGGAAGCGGGGCCTGCATCCAATGCTTACAGAGCACCAGTGAGGAGAAAAAACTAGTGTTTCTGAAAGGTGAGTTGACTGAAGGAGGGCTGAGATGACAGGGTTTGTTTTGCTTCCGTGCGACAACTCACTGCATTTGGTGTGCCCTGCACAGAGGCACAAATGCTGCCCAGAGAGAAAGACGTGATTAAAAATGCCACCAGAGTGCTCTGGCAGCCGGGCGCAGTCTTTTCCTTACAACCACTCATCTGGCGCAGATTCGCTTTCAAGACCATTAGGTGTCACCAAACTCAGGCTGAGAACAGAGGGAACGGTTCATGCTGAGAGCAGAGATTCAGGGCTGCAGGGCTGGGAAGGTCCTCCATCAGCTTGGTGGCACAGCGAATGAGCTGAAGGAGGAGCAGCAGGTTAAATAGAGATGCTAGCGCACCCTACGCACTTGCTAGGTGCCCTTGTGCCACTCCAGACGCGCAACCCACATCTCCAAACAGCTACCATCAGAGGCCAAGTTTACACATCAACGGAATTTCCCAGAAAGCCTCGACTCTCAGAACTTACGGAGGAGGGTGCCTTCCTTGAGTGTTCTTCACGTGAGGTGGAAGCGGTGGGAATATCAGGTGCCAAGAACTGATCGAGTTATGAAACAAGAAGCTTTTCTTGCTCAATCACCTGGTGGAGACTCAACTTTCCCAGACCACATCTTCTCAGTCCACGTGTACACTAATGGCTGGTTCAGAGGCTGCTTATAACATGGTAAAAAAGGTGGTGGTCTAGGGGCTGGAGCAGTGGCTTCCCGGTTACCCCACTTGCCTCGCATGCAAAGGTGTGCGAGTTCAAGCCCCAGCACCAAATACACAACGAAGTCTTGGAGCAATGAATGCCGCATACAAAACTAAATAAAAATTGCTTCTCTCTCTCTCTCTCTCTCACTGTCCCTTTCTCTCTTTAAAAAAAAAAAAGTGGTGGTCAGTTTTTTTGTGTGTGTTGTATTTTGCTTGAGGTGGAGATCTTGCTAAGTTGTCCAGGCTGGGTTCAAATTTGCAATCCTCCAACCTTAGCTTCCAAAGTACCTGGTATTACAGGTGCCCAGCTGGGCGTAGTCATTACACGCAGTTTCCTGATCCCTCTTCACGGTGTCCTCCTTCACCAGCACCCTCTGTTTGACGAGCACTTCATCGCAGCGGAACGAACGTAAGCGTTACAGGAAATGGGAGGCCAGCCCTCTATAGGAGGATGCCCCACAGCCAACTCCTTTATAGAGTGCGGCGATTAATGCTTCCTGAGCACCCACGCATGCCAGGCACAGGTCCAAGCGCTGACTGAAGCAAAGAATAAGACAGATAGGGTCCTCGCCCTCGCAGGACTCGACGAGGAGTGAGCCTGATAGGCTTCACTAGTTCACTTACAATGACGAGAAAGCAGGGGGGGCGGGTTTCGGTTTCTCCAAGGGGAAATTAATGACAGGAGAAAACCGGGGCAGGGCCACTCCCAGCTTGTAGGAGCCCAGACACCTCAGCAGAACCTGGAAACATGATTCTTTTCACCACTGTAACTTTAAAGAAATGAGAGAAAGTACAAGCAACTGGAATAGCACAGTTAAAACGATGCTGTGTTCAACAATACAGCAACACAACCAGGAGCTTCGAGGACAGGCAGAAGAGGGCAGTGCTTTGAGGAACAGTGACACCAAGCTCAAGGGCAGGGAAGCACAAATCTCTGAGTCCAGTGCACTTGGTTCAACATCAGAAGAGATGTCCTGATGGAATGCAAGGTCAGGATATAAAATGTCCCAGTTCCCACCACCTGTGCCGGGGGCCATGCCTACCCAAGGAGCCTAACTTCTCACCCCATCTCCACGGCTGCCATCCTGGCTCAAGCCACCCAACACCTCTCACCTGGGCTATTGCAGTAGACTTGTTTCATATTCTGCCACTCCTCCCCTGTGTCAGTGAGGGAAGACATGTGGCACTCAACAGGGGACACTAGAGACAGTTCAAAGGGGCTCTTAAGGGAGTGCAGGAGAAATTAAGGGAAACCAACGAGAGAGGTGAAATGCCCAGGGATAGCAAGAGCAGGAAGCCATCACAGCCCTGGGCAGGAACAGGGAGGAGACCTCAGGGGCTCCAGGCGGAATTTCACCTGCTGCCAAACTGCTGCCCAACAGGCAGATGTGGGAATAAATCTCCCAGTTTCTCCTCTCCCCTTCCCCCAGCCCCCTCCTGCTGCTCCCCATTGGCCTAGTCCACCTGGAAGCCAGAGGACAGCAAGCCAGGGTGCCATCCACAGAGTCTGCAGGCCCAAATGCGGTGGGGCAGCCAGAAACATCCTGAGCCCCATTGCAAATGTGTTCTCCACCCAATCGCCAGAGCGATCCTCTCACGAAGACAAAGTGGACTCTGTCCTGCTTAAACTAAGATCCAGACTGCTCACCAGGCACCACCTGCCCAGGCCCCTGACTCTGACTTCTCCTGTGGGCACCCCAGCCTGGGGCCAGCACAGTGCCTTTCCTTTTATCATGTATGCACTCTCTGCCGAGAACCCCCTACCCACCCTCCTCTAAGCCCAGCAAGGCAACCTTAGCTGCCACAGTGGTCCAACCATGTCACCTCTTCAGAGAGGACCTCAGGGATGCTGGAACATACAGTAACCTGGATTTCTCTTTCATCCCCTTTCTTAATGGGCCTTGTCATTTGCCACTTTGCTTCTTTACTGGTGGAGTGGCCCTGACCAGAGGGGAAGCATCATGTATGTGGGGACCCCACCACCCTAATGCCATGTCTCTGGCAAGTTACACAGTGGTGGGTTACTGAAGATCTCAGTACTCGTCTCATTTGTGAATCATACTTTAGTAAAATCAGTGATTGTCTCGAGGTTCCTGCCTGTGCACACAGGAACCATGCCTCAGTTTACACAAAAAGAAAAAGTTGAGCACTCCACAGGGGATGAAGGGGCACTGAGGCCCAGAAGGGACTGAGATGCTCTGGAGGTTCTCCAGCCCCAGGCCTTCCCTGAGGGCTGGCACCCTTGTCCCAGGAGCCTCTGGAGGGGAAGAGTGGGTAGGGGCAGGAGTTGGCACTGAGCGACAGCAGCAGGGGTGCTGGGTGCTGTGCAGCCTCCCTAAGAAGCACCTCCAGCCTCACCCCTCTCTGAGATGGCTCCTTCTACCATGAACACCAGAACCTGCCAGGTCTTCTCCTTGCAGCGGCTCCCACAGTGTGACAAATTAGTCTGGTTCTCGTCACACAGGCCCTGGGTCCTCCTCCTTGTGGGGAGGCAAGCAAGGAGCCAGAAAATGACCATCAGTGGAGGGCACAGCCTGCTGGATGGGGGGCTGTCAGGGACATCCTCACCCAACCTAGACAATGGCTCTAAATGAAAATAAATTAATAACTAAGCAGACAAAAATGTGGCTCTGGCAGGCAAGGAAGCAAAGGAATGAAAACCCTTTTCCTGGTCAAAGTGGCTCTGAGTTGTGACAACCAGAGGACTAGTCAGGTCATTGTGGTGGACCAGTGGCCTTCCTTAACAGAACCCAAAGACATCCCAGAAACAAGGGCGCTTCCTGGCTCTACACACGTAATAACTGAACGATACGGACCAGTCCCTTCCAGTGGCAAGGAACTGTGCCAGAGGCTACAGAGTTACAGCAAGATTCCAGCTGCCTGTGAAGGGAAAGAGCAGCTAAGGCCCAGCCTTCAACTGGGGCTGCCAGCCAAGGACAGACACGTGGACTTGTTGGTATGGGACAATACCCAGGCCTCCCTGGGAGACGGGCCATGAGCCTGCAGCCCCAGATCACCCAGGACCTCTGGCACGCCCTCAGTCTCCCTACCCTGCTGTGCTCAGCTTGTCGATCACAGCTCAGTTGGTCCCAATTCCTGTGAATGTTAAGTTCTGCCTTCTATCATCTCTGCCTGCCTGTCCCCACAGGGTCACTGTCACTCCTTAGATTATAAACTGCCAGCAGCTGCCAAGAGTCCTCAGGCTGGAGCCTGGCCTCTGGGTGCACCCCAGCGCTGGTCCCACCCTCTGGTCCCACCCTCTGATCTTGGCCTCAGGCTTGAATCAGCATCAGTTCTCTTCAGGACCCAGCCATACACCTCTGTTGCTTATAATCCAATAAAAGAAATAAGATAGATTAATAGGTGGGAAAATAGATAAAAAGATAGATGATTGACGGTAACAATCACAAGTTCTGGGTGATGATGTGGTTTGACTGTGCCCCTCAAAAATTCATGTGTTACAAAAACCAGCATGGTACTGGCTATGAAGATGCGAAGACCAATGGAACAGAACAGAAGACACAGAGACAAACCCACGTACCTACCGCCATCTGATACCTGACAGAGGTGCCAAAAATACGCTTTGGAAAAGACAGCCATTTTAACAAACGGTGCTAGGAAACATGGACATTTACAATAGAAGAATGAAATTAGACCCTATCGCTCACCCTCTACCAAACTGAAATCAAAATGGACCACAGACGTAGGAATTAGACCAGAAAGCTTGCAACTGCTAGAAGAAAACACTGGGTCAACACTGCTTCAGGTAGGTGCCGACACTGACGTCCTCAACAAGACCGCCAAAGTGCAAGAAATAAAATCAAGAGTCAATAAATGAGATGCCATCACATTAAAAAGCTTCTGCACACAGAGGAAATGATTAAGAATGTGAAGAGAGAGTCTACGGAGAGGGATAAGATCTTGGCCAGCTTCTCCTCCAAAAGGGCATTAATATCCAGAATATATACAGAACTCAAAAACCTTACACACACACACACACACAATAACCTAATCAATAAACGAGCAAAAGAACTAAACAGAAACTTCTCAAAAGAAGAAACACAACTTGTCAACTAATATTTGAAAAAACTTCAACATCTCTAGCAATCAGAGAAATGCAAATCAAAACTACACTAAGATTTCATCTCACTCCAGTCAGAATGGAAATGATCAAGAAGACAAATGATAATAAATGCTGGCAAGGTGGCTGGGGAAAAGTACACTTGTACACTGTTGGTGGGACTGCAGACTAGCACAACCATCTGGAAAGCAGTGTGGAGTTTCCTCTAAAGACTAAGAATGGGAAAGGAAGAAATGCCAGGATAGCTACCTTCCAGCAAGGAGCACCCATTGGAAAAGATTGGAAAAGATTCCCTGAACACAGCATAGGTCAGTGGGAGATCAGTGACTTCGGAGACTCGGGGGTAACAAGTGGAAAAGAGGAACTTGTTCAGACCAATCTGGTCTCTGGTCGCCGGTTGCTGGTGACTGCTCGCCCCTCAATTCAGCAGCAGGGGAGACTCTGTTCAGCTCACCCAGATCAGTTCAACCCAGCAGAGACTGATTGCGAAAAGCCATATGGCTGGTGGCAGGTTCTCTCTGCATCCCTGCAGTGCAGGTGGGGACGAGTCCCCCCTCCACCTACGAGGAGGCCAGACTGCAGTGTTTTTGGACAAACATGCAGGACTACAGAGCAGGGAGCCTGAGACAGATCTCCTCACAATTCTGCCAGGACCCTGCACTCTGCTGTTTCCGGGGAGAATGCAATCAGGAGCTCTGCTGGGTATCTAACCTGGGACGACGCCTTGGCATCCTTGCTCTGGGGGAGAGAACACTGTTCCTGCTTCCAGCCCCAAGTGGCACGGGTTGCTGCCATTTTGAGCACACAGACAAGGCAGGTGGAACTTTGTATGGGACACACATTACCTACCACCCCAGGGCAAATTCAGTGGGAACTGAGAGGAGAGCCTGGACCCAGAGTAGTCTGCAGGACAGTTAAACCAGAGACAATTGGATCAGGGAGTGAAGCAGCTGTCAGAGGGCAAACCCCTTCCCCACCCCTCCAAACCAGCAAAAGGCCAGACTCTGCGAAAACCGTTCAAGACACTTTTACACAAACAGAGGGAACCTTGCCTAGGATACCTGGAGACAGGGAGCGGGGCAGGGAGGGGGGAGGGATTAGGAAGAATATCTAGGAGACTGGCGGGAGTATGGGGGAATCAACTCAGAAGGGGATCTCCGACCTCCACGAGAAGTCCATTTTACACAGGTATTCAACTATGGGAGAAACATAGAACTATGGGGAACCCAAGAGGGAAAACCATGGAATGGCATCAGCCTTGGCTAGCTATATTAATATACGCTTGCTCTTGATTGTTTGATAATGATTCCCCCTCAACTGTAACTCCATATTCAACTAATAAAAAAAAAAAAGACATTTGGTAGGACTTTGCCGGCGGTCACCAGGGCTGCTTCAAATCCATATATCAGATTTAAATTTTTTTCTCTTTTAATGTGTGTTTGTGTCTTGTAAGCGTTGCTGTGGACCTGCTTCTTCTTTCTACTTACTTATTTCTTACCTTTCTCTTGAACACTTGCTTTACTGTAAATGTCAGTACTCACCACACCATCTGAGGTCAGGGCAGCAAAGCCCACTAGTAGTCCACTTCTCTGTTACCCACATCTTCCCTACTCTCTAGCAACAGCCACTCTATTCTTCTAACACTCAACCCTCCCCTAAATCATTCCCCCAACCTCTCCCTCTTTGTTTCTCTCCTCTTCTTTCCTTTGTTTTAAATTTTTGTTTGTTCTTTGATTTTTATTTTTTATTTTTGGAAATTTGGAATAGACTTGTAGTAACTGAATATATTGCTTATTCATCCATATTGAGGGCCTGAATGGAAATCTGATGTGACTGCCAAATTTGATAATGCTTTTTAATGCAGTTAAAAGGGCAGGCCCACTCCCTAGTCTCGAAAATGAAGAAAAAGGGAGGAAAATTTCCCCCTCAAATCCACAATTCCCCAGTCAATGGGGAGGGTCCTGAATGAAAGCCTAGGAAAAAGTAACAACAATCTGATTACTAAAATAATCAGTGAATTAAAAGAAGACATAAGGAAGGAAATAAGAGAGCAATTGCAGGAGCTGAGAGACCACTTTGATAAAGAGATAGACATTCTAAAAAGAGACGTACCAGAGCTCTTAGAATTGAAAAACACGGTCAACCAAATTAAAAGCTCAACTGAAGATATTAATATCAGAGTAAACTCAGTAGAAAATGGAACTTCGCCTCTTGAAGACTGAACATCAGACAATGGAGACAGGCTGAGCAATGCTGAATCCAAGTAGGATGGACAAGAAAAGAAACTTACTGAACATGATCGGAACATCCAAAAGTTTGGGATGAGATGAGAAGAAATAACACAAGAGTAATGGGGATAGAGGAGAACATAGAACAAGAAATAAATGAAATAAAGAACCTTCTCAATGAGATCACCAAAGAAAATTTCCCCTACATCAGAATTGATCCAGAAATTCAAATTTAAGATGCCTATAGGACACCAAATAAACCTTACCAAATGAGAAACTCACTGAGATACATGATATACAAAATGAATAACAGAGAAATCAAGGAAAGAATTTTAAAAGCAATAACAGAAAAACACCAATCACATTCAGAGGCAGACCAATAAAGATTACTGTAGATTTTTCAGATCAGATAATAAAGGCCAGGAGAGCAAGGAATGATAGTTTTCAAATATTGAAAGAAAATAATGTTCAGCCAAAGATACTATACCCTACAAAACTCAGCTTTAAATGTGATGGGGGAAATACAATTACTTTCATGATAAGTTCAAATTAGCAAGATACATGAACACAAAACCAGCTCTGCAGAGAATAATCAAAGACTTACTTCATATAGAGAAATAAGCAAACAATTCCAAAGCCCATAAACAGAAGAAAGTCAATAATAACATAACTCACTAAAAGATATCCAAGATGGCACAAAATACAGCAATGGTCACAATGCCAGGGACCCAGAACCACATATCTATTCTAACACTGAACGTGAATGGATTCAATGCCCCGATGAAAAGATACAGATTGGCTGACTGGAGCAAAAAACAAAATCCAACCATATACTACCTACAGGAGACATACCTCACAGCCAAAAGTAGACACAGATTGAAGATTAAAGGTGGCAAAAAGCCTACCAGGCTTCTGGCCCAAGAAAGCTACCCAATATTGCAATCCTTACATCCGACAAAGTTAATTTTGACTAAAAATTAGTCAGAAAGGACAAAGAAGTAAAAGGAACAATATATCAAGAAGACATAGCAATAGTTAACATTTATGCCCCCAATTACAACCCTCCCAAATATATGGAAAAAGTACTCAAGGGCATTAAACCTCTTATCGATCTCAACACAGTAATACTAGGGGACTTTAATACACCATTATCAACAATAGACAGATCATCAAAGCAAAATATCAACAGAGATATCTCTAACCTAAACAACACTATCAATCGATTGGACTTAACAAATATTTACAGAATATTCCATCCCAAATCATCTGAGTTTACCTTCTTCTCAGAAGCTCATACATAGATCCTTCTCCAAAATAGACTATATCCTAGTCCACAAAGGTAATCTTAGCAAATACAAAAAAGTTGATATAATCCCATGTATCCTGTAGGACCACAATGATATGATCTTAGCAATTAACAGTAAGGAAAACAATAGAAAGTACATAAATACTTGGAGACTGAATAATACCATCTTCAATGAAAAATGGATCAAAGATGAAATGAGAACAGAGATCAAGAAATTCTTAGAAATGAATGAGAACGATGACACAACATATTGAAATCTATGGGACAGTATGAAAGCATTCTTAAGAGGTAAATTTATAGCACTGAGTGCCTTCATCAAAAATGAGGAGAAAGACCAAATAAATAAACTTATGCTCCAACTCAAATCCCTACAAAATGAGGAACAATCCAATCCCAAATCCAACAGAAGGCAGGAAATAACAAATATCAGAGCTGAAATCAATGAAAGTGAAAACAAAACAAAAAACTAATACAAAGAATTAACAAAACAAAGAGTTAGTTCTTTGAAAAATTAAATAAAATTGACAGACCCCTAGCTAAGCTCACCAAAAAGAAGAATAAAGTGAAGCAAATCAACAAAATCAAAGATGAAAACTGAGACATCACCACTGACTCAACCAAAATCCAGAGGATTATCAGAACTTATTTTGAAAAACTGTACTCTTCCAAGTTTAATAATCTGGAAGACACTGACAAATACCTAGCCACATATGATACCTCCAGATTAACACAGGAGGACATTGAAAATCTAAATAAACCAATCTTGGGTAGTGAAACTGAAATAGCAATCAAAGGCCTTCCAAAAAATAAAAGCCCAGGACCTAATGGAGTCTCACCAGACCTTTACAGAAGAATTAACACCTTTCTTTTAGTAAGCTACTCCATGAAATTGAAAGGAAGGGAACCCTCCCAAATACTCTTTTACAAAGCAAATATAACCTTGATTCCAAAACACAACAAAAAAGCATCAAGAAAACTACAGATGAATTTCCCTAATAAATATAGATGTAAAAATCCTTAATAAAATTCTAGCAAATCGCATTCAAAAATACATAAAAAAGATAACACATCATGATCAAGTGGGCTTTATTCCAGGAATACAAGGCTGGTTTAACATACACAAATCAATAAATGTGATTCACCACTTAAACAGAATTAAAGACAAAAACCATATGAATATCTTAATTGATACAGAAAAGGCCTTTGATAAAATTCAATACCTTTAATAAAATTCATTTATGCTCAAAACTCTGGAGAAAATAGGGATCAAAGGAAGATACTTTAATTTTGTAAGAGCCATTTATGACAAACCCATTGCCACGTTACACGTAATGGTGAAAAACTGAAACCACTGCCACTAAATTCAGGCACAAGACAAGGCTGTCCACTCTCACCACTCTTGTTCAATATAGTCCTGGAAACCCTAGCCAGAGCTATCAGACAAGAAAAGGAAATCAAAGGAATTCACATAGCAAAAGAGGAAGTCAAGCTATCTCTATTTGCTGATGACATGATCCTATACATAGCAGACCCAAAAAGCTCTATCAGACAACTAGTAGAGCTTATAAACAAATTTAGCAAAATGGCAGGTTACAAGATCAATAAATCAATAGCTTTACTATATTCCAGGAGCGATTCTACCAGAGAAGAAATTTGAAAATCTGCCCCATTCACAATAACCTCAAAAAGAATAAAATACCTGGGCACTAATCTAACAAAGGGCATAAAGGACCTCTACAATGAAAACTATCAAACATTAAAGAAAGAAACTGAAGAAGATATGAGAAGATGGAAAACATTCCATGCTCTTGGTTAGGCAGAATCAATATAGTTACAATGGCCATTCTGCCAAAAGCCCTGTACAGATTCAATGCAATCCCCCAATGACATTCTTCATGGATATAGAAAAAGGTATTCTCAAATTCATTTGGAATAACAGGAAACCCAGAATAGCCAAAACAATACTAAGCAAGAAAGAGTAAGCTGGAGGAATCACAATACCTGACCTAAAATTTTATTACAGTGCTACAGTAACAAAAACAGCATGGTACTGGTATCAAAACAGACACTAAGAGCAATGGAACAGAATAGAAGATACTTAGACAAACCCACAAGTCTTTAACTATCTGATATTTGAGAAAGGGGGCAAAAACACAACATAGAGAAAAGACAGCCTGTTCAACAAATGGTGCTGGATGAAATGGACAGCCATATGCAGACAACTAAAACTAGATCCCTATCTCTCACCCTGAACAAAAATCAAATCAAAATGGATCAAAGAATTAGGAAACAAACTAGCAACTATACAATTGCTTGAAGAAAAAGTAGGATCAACACTCTACGATATCGGTGTAGGCACTTCCTTCCTCAACAAGACTGCATAGCTCAAGAATTAAAGTCAAGAATCAATGAATGGGATGCCATTAAACTGAAAGATTTAGTCAAAGTATCAAGAGAGAACCTACAGAATAGGAGAAAATCATGCATTCTATGCCTCTGACAAGGGACTAATGTCCAGAATATACAAAGAATTAAAAAACTTAACACCAAAACCACAAATAATCCAATCAACAAATGCACTAGGGAACTAAACAGAAACTTCTCAACAGAGGAAGTCCAGAAAGCCAATAAATACATGAGAAAATGTTCTACATCATTAGCAATCAGAGAAATGCAAATAAAAACTTCACTAACATTCCACCTCACTCAGTCAGAGTGGCAAAAATGAAGAATACGAACAGTAACAGATGCTGGAGGGGTTGTGAGGAGAAAGGAACACTAACACACTGCTGGTGGGACTACAAACTTATACAGCCACTCTGGAAAGCAGTGTGGAGACTCCTAAAAACTAGGGATGGAACTACCTAATGACCCAGCTATTCCACTCCTGGGTATTTTCCCAAAAGAGCTAGAATTGGCACACTACAGAGACACACCTACATCAATAAACATTAAACATAAACATAGCAGCTCAGTTTATAATAGTTAAACAATGGAACCAACCTAGATGCCCCTCGCTGGATGAATAGAATCATAAATTGTGGCATATATACACAGTTAGAGTTCTACTCCACTTTTGCAGACAAATGGATGGAAATGGAAAAAAATTATGCTGAGTGAAATATCCCAAACTCAGAGACTTAAGGTCCAAATGTTTTCTCTCATATGTGGAAGCTAGTATAAAACCTATGACAGGATGATAGTCAGCTGAGTTTAAGTATTAAACTCCCCACCTTTGAAGCTCCACATAAGCTGGGTGAACCATACCTATGAAGGTGGGGGGAGAAGAGAGGGAGACAGTGAAAGGAGGGTGGGATAAGGGGGGTTATCAATACAGTGAGGGATATTCAACTCCCATTAGAAGCCTAGCTATACACAGACAGGTAGAGAACCTCAGAAATGTCAACAATTATTATACAAATATATGTTCATTTCAAACTATAGTATGGTGGGATTACAGAGGAGACATGAGTTCATGGAATGGAAGAAGGGGAGTAGATCCTGATCTAGGATAACCCTCAACTTACTATCTTACTATGTCAATATCCACATATGCATGATTATGTAATAGCAATTCCCTCCAATATGTAAGTCTATGTCAAACTAATAAAAAAAACTAGAGATGGAACCACTATTTGAACCAGCTATCCCACTTCTGAGTATTTTCCCAAAAGATCTAAAAATCAGCATACAATAATGATATAGAACTTCAATGTTTACCACAGCACAATTCACAATGGCTAAATTATGAAATCAACCCTGCTACCCATCAATAGATGAATGGATTAAGAAACTGTGGTATGTGTGTATGTTGTATGTGTGTATATATGTGTGTGCATTTATACATACATACATTTACAATGGAGTTCTACTCAGCCATAAAGAAGAATGAAACTATGGCTTGTAATGGTAAATGGATGGAAATGGAGAACATCATGCTAAGTGGAATAAGCCATATTCTGAAACTCAAAGGCAGAATGTTTTTTCTCATATGCAGAAGCTAGAGTAAAACAAAGAAAAGGCAGAGAGAAGAATAGGATACCATAAAGATATAGGGAATATCAGTAATGTAGAAGAAGGAGATCCAGAGGCAGAGTGGAGGGAAGGGAAGCGGAGGCAACGCAGAATGAATAAATCAGATTATATACTTGTATAAATACACTACAGTGAGTTTCACCTTTATGCATACATAATGTAAGAAGAACCAAAATACAAGTAAATAGATGAGTAAAAGAAAGTCTAGGGAGGAAGGAGAAGAGGGGAATGGAGGAGGGAAAGGGGAGAGAAAAAAGGGGGAGGATCATGAACTGAAATCGAATTCCAGCATGTGTGTGTTTGTTGGGATGAACCCAGCTACTGTATAACCATAAAGCTCTATGAAAAGAAAAGAGAGAATACAAAAATAAAAAGTTCATGTGTTACAACTTTGTCTGCAGTGCAGCAGTGCCAAGAGGTGTGGCCTTTGAGATTTGATTGGGTCGTGAGTGGACGAGCCTGATCCTGGATTAATGGATTATCTCCAGAGCAGCTTTGTTATCCAGGTGAGCTCATCAGGCCACACAAGGCCCTCCACCAGCTTGTGGTGCAGCACAAGGCCTCTGCTGGGCCTTTGGGGGAGGGAAAAACAGTATCTTGTTATCTTTTCTTTTTTTTTAAAACCAGGTGCCTAGAAAATACTTTGTTCAGAAAAGCAACACCAAGCTGGGGAGCCCACCACAGCCCGGGGCCCATGGTCCTGTGCCTCTTCTCAGTGCCCTCAGGTAGAAACCTGGCTCTGATTTTGTCTGCACCTGATTCCGTAAATGCTGGGGGACTTCAAAGGTTCCTGAGAGCAAAGCTGCTCTTTGTGCCTCCCCAGAAGGAGCATGTAAGTGCCTCTCCAAGTAGACCCTTGGCCACTGTTCTGTAGTAAGTCTGTGAAGAACACACCCCCAAGCACCACCTCTCACAGGAAAAGCGACATCTCTTACCAAAGGAGCAGAAGGGGAAATCATCTCTAGCTTGACTTACAAGAAGAGTCGCAGGATGTGGATTAATGGCTTAACTGGAGTGTGTTCAAATTGTGTTTTCTCAGCCTGTCCCTGGAGCCAGCCTCCGCCCCAGCTCTCTCCACTCCAATTATCTGCTCTGTCAAGCAGCACAGCCTAAAGTCAAAGCAGGAACCCCAGCACTTGCTCAGGGACAGGTGCGCTCCTGAGTGAGCCCATCACAGCCCCAGAGCATGGCTCTCTCAAAAGTTCCAAGTCCCCACGTCTCCTCTCAGGCTGATTGGGTCGTAGCCTTAGCACCCGTTTCTGTCCCGTAGCTGGATTCTGCAGCCACCTGTCCACCAGGCAAGAGAGAGGTCCATGGGGCCTAGTCAGGCTGTGGCACATGTGGAAGAGAAGACAGGCCACACGGGGTCTTTTGCCCAGCAGCTACTGTCACCCATGGCAGAGTGAGTGGGGAGTGACGGAACTGATCTTCCCCTTTCCCAGGCAGACGGCCACCTCACTGGTAGGAGCCATTGCACATTTTTTTTAAAATTTTTTTTTATTTTAGGAGAGATGGACCAAGTGAGAGAGAGAGAAAGAAAGAGAGAATCAATAATCAATTTTATTTATTTTTTCATCTGGCCTTTGTTTCTCCAACACTTAGTTGTGCACGTGGTGCTGGGGTTTGAACCCAGGTCCTTGCACATGCCAGGCAAACGCTCCAACCACTGAACCACCAGCCCAATGTGCTCTCTTTAATTAGAAAACAAGAGCAACACACCTGGGCCTCTCCAGGTGCCGGGTACTTGACCTATGGCTTTTCACTAGGCCCTTAGGACAAGCCAGGAAGGGAGCACTAGATCCCTCATTTCACAGTCAAGGGCGTTAAGATCGGTTCCCACACCTGGTTAAAAATTCAGATAGCAATGGTTCTGAGGGTGTTTCCAAACACTGACACCATCCAGCTTTGGTTTCACCTCCTTCTGTCCAGCTTCCAAGACAATCACCAGCTCAGCAAAGTGGGGCTGGCTTTCTTCGCAGAGGCAGCCATCTTCCCAACTGTTCGGAGGCCTTGAGCTCTTAATTTTAGCCAGCTCCCTCCTGAGATAATTTCTCCCTTCCCAGAAGTGATGCCCTTAGCCAGTGCAAACCACTTAGCCTAAGCTAGAATTACCCTGCGAGGACCAGGGCAGTGGAAATTGGTGGAATCCTCTGGGGGAAGGGGCAGCAGGCATGTATGGTAGAGGTTGGAATGGAGGTCCTCAAGAGGAGGAGGCATGGAGGCCAGAAACCCAGCTCACCCACAAATCGGCAGGAAAGTGTGCACACCGCAGACCCCAGGCCATTCAGAGCCAAGTTCCACCCTTGTCTTGCCAGCAGCTCCTTTAACAATGCATCTTCAGCCTTCCCCGCCAGGCACAGAGAATACAGAGAGAGCACCTAAGAACAGATTCCTGGACCTGCCTCCAGACCCACCAAAGAGAAATCCAGGGCGCAAGGTACAAGCATCTGAGCTTTAAATCAGGCCCTGCGAGATTCCTAGAACCACGGGCCTACTCTGTGTCATGGGCTGGATTGGCCCTAGGAATCAAGGCCCAGCCTCCACGCCTCTGGAGGAGACCGAGCTAGTCACCCAGCAACAACTGCCAGAGGTGACAGGTGCCATGCTCAGCCAAGCTCCCCAGACAGTGTGACGAGCCTCTAGCTCAAAACGAGTTTGTCAGGCTACAAAACATGATCAACTCTTCTCCCGTTTGGAAGTTCTCATAGGGCATGTGTGTGTGCGCTTACTGCCTGAAGCCTACGTTCTATTGATTTTCTTTCTAAAACATTTTCTTTTACCTTTTATTCAGTTTCTTCCACTGGGTTCATGAACTGCAGGTGATCTATATACAGTCCTGGTTTTGTTTTTGTTTTTTAAGAGGGAAAGAGTGAGAGAGAGAGGGAAAGAGTGAGAGAAAGAGAAGCAATTTTATTTATTTTTCTATCTGGCCTTTGTTTCTCAGACACTTAGTTGTGTGTGTGGTGCTGGGGTTTGAACCCAGGTCCCTGCACATATCAGGCAAGTGCTCCAACCACTGAGCCGCCACTCCAGCCCCTATACACAGTGCTAATATATCTAATTTAAAATTTTCTTAGTAATTTTTTTTTTTTGTACCAGGGATTGAACCAAGAGGTACTTAATCACTGAGCCACATTCCCAGCCCATTTTTTTTGTTTTGTTTTGAGACTGGGTCTCACTAAGTAGCTTAGGGTCTCGCTAAGTTACTAAAGCTGACTTTGAACTTGGCAACCCTCCTGCCTCAGCCTCCAGAGTCACTGGGATTATAGGTGTGCACACTATGCCCGCCATCTTAGTAATTTCTGAGAGTATCCATAAACACATTCGGGATATTTTTCTGAAGTTCTCTGATCTGTAAAATAATTGTGCTTAAAGCTATAAAATAATGTTGCTGAACACTCATAATTCTACAACTCTGATAGAACTATCATTTTTTTCTGCATTCTTATTTCTAGTCTTTTTTCATCTACATTTATTTTGGCAAGCTTTTGATCAATTAATACTATCTCTAACTTTACATCATTTTAAAAAACATACCATCATGAGCATCTTGCATATTGTAACCTAATCTTTTTTTTATTATTTTTTGACTACATAACAGCTCACGAAGTCCATATATCATAATTTACTTAATCATTCTTCTATTGTTAAAACAACAGAAGCTTCTTTCAGTTTTTCAAATGCTCATGCAACAGCATTTTACATTTCCTGCTCTTAAAATAGAATTCCAGACACTGGCTTGTCTAAGGAAAGGAGATTGGAAAGAAAGTAGACTATCCAACATGCATCGGGCTGTTGATGAACCCAGTCTTCCCCTCAGATGGCACCTCCAGGTGGTCACCTACTGAGAACCTACTGTTTGTGAAATCCTCACTTCAAAGTATGAGTCACTCTCCATTTTGCACATGCCCAAGGGTGCATAGCTAGTAAGTGGAGGAGACCCAGCTACAACAGTAAGAGAAAGGGAAAGAAGGGAGAGAAACTTCACAATGCCTGTAGTGGACAGTAGAGATATCTGCCAAATATTCCCATCCCTGTGGCTCTTCCAGGCCCCTGATGGACTGAGCTTCCAGACCCTGTGGATGGGAACAGCCATGAGACCAACTCTGGCCACTGAGCTCTGAATGACAGCAATGCAAGTCCCTTCCAGGTCACAGCATCTAATTCCTAGTGCAAGATCATCCAGAACCTTCCCTCTGCCATAATAACTGTCAACAGTCGAGGTGATGGTGCTCCCTCAGCCGAGGGCTCAGAGCGTGGAGCTGCGGAGCAAAACTCTGCCATTCTGCAAAGGTCATGTAACTCAGGCAAGAAATCAACTTGTGTTTTGCTGAGTCACTAAGATTCCACAGCATAACCTAACCTGTCCTGCCTGATCTCGTCTGACTTCCTAAATCACTATGCATAGGCTTCTCCTACATGCTGCTAACCTCCTTCATAAGGTGTTTTGAGTGGTACCTAGGGCTCCCCTGCCCAAAAACCCTGCAAGACCTACTGAGAAAGATGTTCACTTGGGCACAGAGCTCTGGAGAGTGCCACGTGTGCGATTCTGGTCAGTCACACCTGCATGGGGCAGCACTTGGGTGGGCTGTGTCTGGAGACAGAGTGAAGAAAGGTTTAGGGCCCTGAGTGCTCGCCAGAGAGAGATCAGGCCTGACAGCTTCTGAGTAGTGTGCTGGGCATGTGGGCAGCCACCTGCTTTCCCCAGCTACACCCTGTCCCCAGATTCATCCCCGCAACAAGGTTGCCCTTGGCCATCTGGTCCCAGAAAGATGTGATCCTGTCATTCACACTCAGAACTGCCACCTCCTGTAAAGGTAGCCTCAGGGGAAGAGACAGCTGGGCTCTCCTTCCCCAAAGCTCAGATGCAAGGTCTGCCATTGACCAGCTGAACAATGACCTGGAGGCCTTTGCCATATCTGAGCCTCAAGTATCTTACCCATCCAGTGCAAATAACAAAACCGCTTCACAGGCTGCTGGGCTACTTAAAAGAGTAAGACTGTCCCTGGCATATAGTAGGTCCTCAATAAATTGTACCTACTATGTCAAGTGAATATCCTCCTAGGCTCATCCTCTCCATGAAACAGGAAGTTCAGGAGTGGTCCTGCAGTGAAAGAAGAATGAGGTCTCAAGGCAACATGGCCTCCATTCTGCTTGTCCCTGCCTTGGTGGGGCTGGGGATGGAACCCAGGGTCTTGCACAGACTGAGCCACGCCTCCAGCCCAATCTTTTTTTTTTTTTTTTTTTTTTTAAGAAAGAGGGGACAGTGTGAGAGAGAGACAGAGAATCAATCTCCACTTAGTTTTTCACATGGCCCTCGTTGCTCTGAGACTCAACTGTGTACATGGGTGCTGGGGTTTGAACTCGGGTACCTGCGCACACCAGGCAAGTGCCAAAACCGCTGAGCCACCGCTCCAGCCCTGGCCCAATCCTCTTAAACCTGGACAGTCATTCTGAAAACATCCCTTGTCTTTGGGGGCCACAGAAGCAAGGGCAGAGCCCTGCTCCCTGGACAGGTTCGAGACACATATCACTGGGTACAGTAGCCACACAGTGCTGCATCATTTGCAATGCTGAGAAAAGTCCTTCCTGACCAGGCAAGGTGGCCATCGCTCTGCACAGGTTCACTCCCGAGAGCTGTGTTGAGGACAGGGCAGGACGGCTGGTGCTGTCTACATGGCCCCTGCACTAGCAACCTGCTTAAGGAGAAGCCATTACCGGCTCTGCTACCGTGCTGTCCTGTCCTCGGGCCACCCCAGGGTTTCCCATTGCCTAGATGAATGAGCTCGGAGACTGAAGCCAGCCGCATGTGCCTTAGACACATTCCCTGGAGGGATCCAGGGAAGTTCCCTGTGTGTTCTTCCCTCCTGCTCTTCTCCCGCACTCTTTCCCTGGCTCTGCTCCGCTGTCTGTAACCCAGGGGTTGACAGAGTCCTTCTTATGATAGTGACTGCCCAAAAGGTTTGAACACTGATAAAGGTTCCTTGTTTTTCTGATGTGAAGTGTTTTGGGTTTTTTTTCCCTCTCATCCTTACAGTGCTATCTATATAGAATGCAGTTATTTCATGGGGTTAAAAATCTTCCAGGAATTATTCATAATAGCCCCAAAGTGCAAAAAAACCCCACAGGTCCATCAACTGATGAATGGATACACACCAATCCACGGAAGAAAAGAACATTCCCCAGTAAAAAGGGCTGAAGTGCTGAGCCTTGAAAACGTGCTAATGGAGGGAAGCCACCCACTAAAGACCACGAAATGTATGACTTCATTTACATGAAGTGTCCAGAACACAGAAATATCTAGAGACGTAAAACAGATTGGGGGTTATCCGGAGCTGGATGGGTGGATACAGTTCCTTTTTTGGGTAATGAAAATGCTTTGATTTAGACAGTGGTGATAGCTGCCACTGAATATATAAAAGCCACTGAATCGTGTATCTTTTTTTTTTTAAGAGAGAAGAACAGTAAGAGAGAGAGCTAGAGACGGAATCAATTTTTATTGAGTTTTTCACATGGCTTTCATTGCTCCGACACTTAGTTGTGTACATGGGTGCTGGGGTTTGAACCCGTGTACTTGCACATGCCAGGCAAGCACTGTAACCACCAAGCCACTGCTCCAGCCCCTGAATCCTGTATCTTAAAAAGGGTGATTCTTTTGGTATGTGAATTGCATCTCAATAAAGTAATTGTAAAAAAATCTTACTGTGTGAGAATTCTGTGACCTCCTTCAAAATAAATGGATATGTTCTGGGCTCTTTCCAAATCAGAAATGGGAATACGCTTTGCGTGGTTTGCAAACTCAAACAGGAGAAGCAGCCTGCATATAAAGCAACAGACAAGGGAGATCTGGGCCACCTGGAAAACCAGCCCATTTCATAGAAAGCAGCCGCTGGCACAAGCCCCCCACCCCACCCCAGCTACTGCCCCTTGGGCCAAGTATTGCTCGGATTTTCACACTTTTCAGGAAAGACCCAAACACTTGAGCTGTAGTTGAAACTTTTCTAATTTGGTTTTAGCAACAAATTCAATTCTTTTCAGCAACACATATGTGACTTCTGCCTTTTCCTGCTCCGCCAACAAACATTCACCAAATGCCTACACAGTGTGCCCACACAGTCCTCAGCACTGGGAACCCAGCAATGACCAGGTCCTCAGGACTGGCACTCAGTCTTTCAGAAAGGCACTATCATGGAGAGATGGCTCAGTGCTGTCCCAAGAGCATGGGACCTGAGGCCCTGAGTTGCCATGGGAATCATACTGCTGGCAGATGCATTCACACAGGTAGATAGACGGGCATGTCCTTAGAGAGGTGGCTGTGGATCAGACCAGGCTGCTGCCCAAGCCGGCGGATCTTCTCTTCCCACCTCTCTCCATATGCCTCAGTTAAACCTCTGGGAAGAGAGGGAGACACAGGGTCCCCCCCTCCAGGGATGGAACATCTTAGCGTTTTCCATCCTAATAAGACTCATGGCACCTCAGGGTAGACCACGCTTGGGAGATATCTGCTTTTCTCTTTCCTCCCCTGCTAAACAGAACAGCATTAACTATCCAGATGCCATGGTTCAAACCAGCTCCTCTGGGGCAGGAGACTCATTAGTCTGTTTCATTTCCATTCAGTTGTTGTGGTTTCTGGGGGAAATGCCTTGTTGGGGATTGGGGGGCGAGGTTCCTGCTTTCAAGTGCTTGGGCATTTTACTATGTTTTCTGTCCCCTAGAAGTTTTATTGTTGAGGAGATAATTCTCAGACACTCACAAGAAACAAGTCAGGACCTCAAAACTGACATGAAGTGGGCACCTCCATGTACCTGGACTTCTGGTAAATTAGGAATAATCTGAAACTACCATAATAAAATTTAATGGTACAACTGAGGGACCCAATATGTTTGTGCTTTTCTAAATAAAAAAAAAAAGTCCACTTTTGTTCACTGGTTCAACTCTGTAACCAAGCATTAAATTTTTTAAAAAAAGAAAAGAAAGTAACATAAAAGGAAAAAAAGCTACTTTTTAACACGTGATATGGAAGATGAGATGACTGGGAATTCTTTGCTACTCCTACCATTGTGGACATAAAATCCAATTGCCCTTCCCTTGAATCTAGGCTGGTCTTAGTGACTTATATGACCAGGAGAATATTCTGGAACCTCCAAGGCTAGCTCATAAGAAGCCTTGCAGCTTTAGCCTGGGCCTCTTTGGATTGCCAGTTCTGGAGGCTATGTGGAGAGGCCAAATGGTGCAGAGAGAGATCTGGCCAGCCTCCAGCTGCCACAATGCTACCAGCAGGGTGGAACGTGTGAATGAAGAAGCCACCCGCTGGAAAACTCAGCCCAGCAGACAGCAGACAGAGCCCACATCAAACAGCCTAACCCACCACAGCCTACTGAACCGAGTCGGCCCAAAGAACCACGAGACAGCAGACAAGATTTGCAGCTGCCAAGTTCTGTGGTGGCTTTAAAACAATAATTGACTTAAAAAATAGTAGACACTGGCCACTAAGCTTCAGGGTGGTTTATTAGATGATCATATTTAAAATGGCAGAAAAAGAGAATGTGATTAAAAAATCTTCATCAACAATAAAAGGAGGAAGAGTGAATTTGAACAAATGAAGTTTCACATACATTTCCCTTAAAATCTACTTCAAAAGTTACAGGTATGGGCTGGAGCAGTGGCTCAGCAGTTACAGCACTTGCCTGGCATGTGTAAGGACATGGGTTCGAACCCCAGCACCACGTACACAACAAAGTGTTGGGACAATGAAAACTACATTAAAAACTAAAATAAAATTGATTCTCTTGTTCTCTGTCTCTCATTGTCCCTCTTTCTCTTAAAAAAAAAAAAAAGTTACAGGGACTGGAGCAGTGGCTCAGCGGTTACGGTGCTTGCCTGGCAAGCCCAATGACGCAGGTTCAAATCCCATCACCATGTACACAACAAAGTTTTGGATCGAAGAAAGCAACATGAACAACTAAATATAACTGATTCATTGATATTCTCTCTCTCTCTCTCTTAAAAAAATCTAAAAAAAAAAAGAAATTAAAGGTATAACTGAAGAGTAGAGGTGCTGGACACCCACTGTGCGTAAAACTAAGTAGTGTAATATCTCATCAAAAGAACAATTTCTAGTCTCAATGGAGCATGACAATGAACTATGCTACTAAGCAGAAGAACAGAAAGGGGTCAAGAAAAGAGCCTTCCCCAAGCCCTGAGATGAAAGGACCTATGTGGACGAAGTTCTTCCCTTGAGTCTTTTCAGCTGTTGACCCCCACACCAGGGGCTCAGCAAACTTTGCTATCCATGTGCAAGGCTCTGGGCTCCAGGAACAATTCCAGCATCAACATCCCGCCCATGCTCCAGTGCAAACGCCAACAGCAGGCTCCAGTATTTCCCACGGAAGGATCTAGTTTCCAGCTGTCTCACACACTCTCGTGTGTGTCCCCATCTCTACCAACTAACACCATAAACATTCAATAATAAAATAAGCATTTACTTACTTGAACTCCGATCACATGACTCTCTCTGAAACAGCTACCTAGCAGCAATTATTTTTAAGAGCTTTCGGGAAATTTCTTTAGTAATGAAATGGGACTGTTTTCTTTTCAATAATTCTATGAGGGTCACAGTTAAACAACTGAAAGAGCAGGGGCCACATCTGTACACAAACCCCCAGGGTTTCAATGCGGGTAACTACGGCTCACCCTGCTTGAGGTCCTTGCCAGGCCCTGCAAGCTGGGGACACAGGGCAAGGCACGTCCAGGACAGCACTCCATTTTCTCCTCCCACTTTGTGAGGACCAAGTTTAGAGGGCAAACATCAGGGAGGCTTGCAACATAATGATTCTTGTTGCTGAGAAGCACCCTGCTGAGAAGGGATGTGCCAACTCCTGCAGAGGCTGGGGGGGGGGACCTCCAGAGGCAGCAGACACAGGCTTCCTTTCCCTAACCAAAAACTCCCGGAAATCTGCATCTTGTCTGCAAGGTCTCTGAAAAGCAAGGCCCTGAGCTGCTTTCCCCATGATGTGGTAGAAAACAGCTTTCTTATGAGGCACCGTGTAATACAAGCTTATGGCTTGTGGGGTTGGATGGAAGAAATAAGAACTAGGTAGGAGACAGAAAGGAAGGACAAGGGTAAGATTTTAATCCAGCAGGTATGCATGCTTTCCCAGGCCCGCCTCCCAACCACGAGCCTGTCTCCCTTCCTTACGCCCAAATTCCTGGGAAATCTGCAAATCCTACCTGTGCACTGTTAATTAACTCCCAATAAACAGATTACGCAAAAAGAGAGAGGATTCTCGAGAAACCTGTAACTCAGGAGATTTTTCACGCTGTCTGTTGATCACATAATGACCACATCAGCCTGAGGGTCTGAGGACTGAGCAGGCCACCAGATCCCATCTTGAGGTCACAGACGGACAGCATTCCCGCGGAACCTTCCACCTGCGCCCCTCACCAAGTTTCTTTTAAAGAAGAGCTGGCAACCCTCAAAACGCACCTCTCGCTCTCAAGAGGGTCTGTAGCTCCCCTGAATGCAGATTCCTAGCTCTACTTCCAAAGGCATCTCTCTTGAGATCGTCCCATTCTCCCTCGAATGTGTATCCATTTTCCTGAATTAACCTCCATCGAAGTCTTTGACTGGCATGTGCTGAAATCCTTCTCCATCACATATGCCAAGAACCCCGCTGGTACCGAATCAAGCTCCCTGTTCTCTCCGAAACTCTGTGGACCCTTCTTTGGAGACACCTCTTCTCCCGTGACATCTGGGAGGGAATTTTGCCAGTGAAATTCTCTCAGGAGGGGCTGCAGCAGTGGCGTGGTGGTTACGGCGCTTGCCTGGCATGTGCAAGTACACAGGTTCAAACCCCAGCAACCCACATACACAACTAAGTGTCGGAGCAACGAAAGCCATGTGAAAAACTCAATAAAAATTGATTCTGTCTCTCTCTCACTGTCCTCTCTTTTAAAAAAAGAAAGAAAGAAAGAAAGAAAGGGAAAGAAAGAAATTCTCTCAGGATCCACTCCTGTGTACCCCACACTGTCACCAGCTGAGCATCCTGGGGAAACCCAGAGAAGGAATGGTTAGGGGGTCAGCACGTCCACCAGCCTCTCTGAGCTGAAGGAGGCCAGTTTAAGAGGCTGGCAGAACAGCTAACTTTGTGTGGTGGTGGAAAATTCCTGACACCCATCACAGAGGGCATTGAAGAGGCTGAAACTATTAATAAGCTTCAAGATGATCTAAAGTCATGATTGACAGTGAGCTGTACCAGGGGAAATGAGACTGTCGATGCCTGCACAAGGCCCCCTCCAGGGCACTGTCACATGATAGACCAGAATCCGGCCCAACAAGGCTTTAAGAAGTTTTTCTTCTGAAGCAGGAAAATGATCCTAAATTCATGACAGACTAAATCTATGAAAATCTGAAGGCCCTGAATGCACTGCCTCTGCAGGGGTCCAGTGCTCCCATTTGCAGTTTCTATGTGACAAATTACTAACTGTAGAGATCCCTACTGCAGCCCCGGGCCTCTGCAGAGGCTGGCTGTAAAGGGAGGGGGTGGGGCGCATGTACTCCCTGGCGCCCCCTGCAGGGTGCAGCCCTGTCGCTGGCCTGTTTCTCCTCTTCGCCTCCGCCCTCCTTATCCACCCACATCCACCCACATTCCCAAGCTACAACAGGTATCCTCATATTTTTATTTCCTATCCAGAGGGAGAATGTGTCTGTAAGGGACACGTTCTAATATAAAGTACACTAAGCCAAATGTAGCTGCTGTTACAGAAACAGCTGGAAGAGGGGCGGGGGTGTAGCTCCCCGGTACAGCTTGCCTAGCATGCAGAATGCCCTGGGTTCCATCCCCACCACAAACACAAACAAAAGCAACGGGAAGAGAAAGAACCAGGAGCTGCGGGGTAGGACTGGGGAGCACACTTTTTGCCAATCAAAACACCCTTGCCTTTGCAATTGCCTGGGCACCCGACTGGCTGGTAACTGAGGTCCAGGAAAGCCGAGTCCCCAGCCCCAGTGCAACCAACCCTGCTTCCCTTGTGCTGCTGCAGCCATATCCTGATGTCGCCTTTAAAGCTATTTTGGGTATCAACCATTCTTCACAACGAGGAGCAGACATTTACATGAAGCATATTCCAAACTTTGCCCACAAACGGATTGCCTTTTAAAGTCCCCTTTCCCACACGGACCCCCTAGGCTCCTGCCATCATTCATGGCCAGAAGTCTGGGCTGCTGCCACTTTAATAAGACTCAATAAGAAAGTGCTGCTGGTGGTGGCCACCTGGGAATTTCCCAGGGCCCTGGAATGTGTATTATTCCAGATTCCAAACACAAAAGGACACAGCAGTGACATCAGATTCCCTACCACCCACTCCTGTGCTTTTTAAGTGCCCCGCCCCTCCTGCTAAGCCAAGCACTGGGGCTGGCGGTCAGGAAAAGGAGTGTTTTAGACCATTTGCACATTATGTTCATGGTCCCAAACAAGAAAAAAAAAATGATAAAGGTATGATTCAGGAGCCTGTGCTGACAGGAAGCAACATGACTGGCCGGAAGGCAGGTGGCCAGTGCCCCACGCTGCAGAGGGCACCTTGGCCTTTCCCTCTGGGCCCCTTCCCCATTTGTTATTTCTCACACAACCTCTGTCAGAAGCAAATGAAATAGGTTTGCACAAAGGCTGCAACTTCTTCACATTGCTTTGTGCTGGGGACCTAACTTGGGGCACGCTGGGCACACACTTCACCCCAAGCTACCTCCAGCCCCCGTGGTGGTGTTCTCTGCCTCTGTATGAGCCAAACATGCAACCGGGGTACAGTGCTCGATTAGTAGGAGACAAATGCCAGGTTCCAGGACACTTTACTGCAGAAGGGCTCCTGCCTAGGATTGCATAGGGTGACGTCTAGAGGTGCCCTCCTCCCCAGGAGAGAGGAGATGTGGACACAGGAAGAAATCTATCACACAGTGACTGACTTTCCAAAGACACGCCACCTCCATGTTCATGGGTTGACTCGGAGGGATGAGGGGAAAGCCTGGCCCCTTAACTGTGTCCCTCTCCAAGCCACCTCTGCACCCCACCTAGGGAACAGGCCACCTCCCCCTGCCTAGGTTACAACTCTCGCATCCTGGAGACTCCAGCTAGCTCTGGCTCATTGCCTCTGCTCCCAGCTGACCCCAAACCCCAATCCCCCCATCATGGGCAAGGGTTACCCAGGAGGGCCTTCTGGACAGAACAGGCTGCCACCATCACAGAACGGAAGGCATCTTGTTCTTCATAACTCACACTGCCCCCAAAAGGTCTCAAACTTCCCACTAGTCTCTGTCCTCCCATTTCAGAAAATCTCCCAGGCTGGCCGGGAAGGGACTAGAGGTGAAACCAAGGGGAGACCATATTATTCTGGTTTGGTGCCACCCCTAAAGTCTTTTCCAGTTCTGTTGTTTAGGCAGAAACAACAGGAGCCATAGGATGCATTTAGGATGAACATCAACAATTTGCTTTCTAGAAGGTTCTTTCATAGATGCCTTGGGAGAATACTTGGACTCAGTATATCTCTGGGTTTTGTTATGGATCAACACTACACTGGTAGATAGAAGAGTGGTTCCTGACCACATCATACAGGGGAACTATTTTTTAAAGCCAAAACATTTTATGCCTCCCCATAAAATATGAGTTGTATTTTATATTTTTTGATGGTTGAAAAATAGTTCTAAAAGGCTATTGTGAACTCAGTGATGGCTTTAATTGTATTTATGCTTGATTACTCACAAGTCACTGGAAAACCTGCACCCACTGAAGACAGCCCTGGGAAGGTAATCACCTCCACTTTACAGACAGAGCGGGGCTGGGTTCCTGCTGCCTTGTAATGACCCCACAGGCTCCAGCACCCAGGCTGAGGCCACAGACTGGGAACCTCTGGGCTCCATCCTCTTTTATGAATTCTCAAAACCAAAAGCTTACTAAAGTATCCCAAAGGAATTTCAAACTCAGTCTTTCAAGGGAAAAAAGCAAAATCCTTTATTGTTGATTTTTTTGTTCCTGTTGCCGTATCAAACAACATAACAGATGCCAACCGAATAGGTCTTCTGCCACTTATGTTGCATAACAGTGGACATACAGTAAATAAAAAAAGATTCGGATGGATCACAACAGCCCTGGATGCTGGGGCCTATTAGAGTCTAATTAAAACGCACAAGATCAGCGTGACACTGCGTGAAAAACATCACCATGGGAACAGGGAAGAGGGAAAAGACGTTTGTTAGCAATTGCATACAATCGCCCAGAGCAGTGCTCCCTCCTGTCTACCCACAGAAGCCTCCACTGGGCCTGAGACGCTGCCTGCCGGAACCAGCACGGCCTCCTGGAGCTCGCTGGGGGAGGGCAGTGCCAGCCTGGTCCCCCTGCAAAGCCAGTCTGGGCAGACACACTTGAGAGAGTTCCATGAGTTGACTCGCACAGGTGCTGGGCTTTATTTTGCCCAGATTTGTTCCTCCATATGCCTGGGACCGAGAAAAGCCCCACAGCCTGAAACCTCAGCAACATCAGGGCTCAGGGCAAGGGCACCCTCTCTCCATGCTGTGCTGCGCTGGGAGGGGACCAAGTGGAGCACCTGCCACCGGGTCGGATACCACGGAGAACCCAGCACCTGGGTGATCTACTTCCAGGCAGCTTTAGACATGAATCCCACCTACTAGCAGTCGACGGTAAAATCACATTTCTCAGGCTTATGGAAAAAGCAGTGATGTAACACCTAAGTGATCGAGGAAGATTCCAGTGCTTGTTGTGATGGCGCTATTAATATTCCTGTTTCCTCACTCGCAGAACACAGCACAGGTTTTACCACGCGTTTAAAAGCATTATAGGGTGGGTGCCCTCTACAGACCCACACAATTGTCAGTTCTATATTCCAGCTCCAGAATGTAACATAACCTTGAATGACCCGGTGCATAAGACAGATCTGACAAATGACAACTTGTGCTTCCACCCCTAGGCTCCGGGACAGGCTCTGTACGGCACTTCTGTCTGCCGTAGCCAGACACACGACACTCGTGGGGCCAAGCTAAGTCCTGATAAAAACCCAGCAACGGAATCCCACCGCGTGGCCCAACAGGCACCAAGGAAGTGGGCTTCACAATGCCGCTTCACCAACAGGTGAAACGGAGCCACCAACGGTGACGTACCTCACAGTGATTTAAAGAAGAAGAGGACAGAAATCAAATGGCTCAATGAATTCTCTAAATAAGGGCACAAGGCTCCTTAGACCTACTCCTCCTCCATGGCAAAGTTCCAGTTAAAAAGCAAAAGAAAAGCGTCCAAGAGTAGCTGACAAGATCAGGCCCTTCTCGACCCACCCCTGTACTCCAGAGACACGCACGGCCACAAGGGGAATGACAGCCCTCGGCCTGTGTTTAATTCTTGAATGGATCATGTCCTAGGAAGCCACTAACAGCTCTGGTGTGGCATCGGGCAGCTTTCATCCTTCCCACTTCCTGTGGTCGCCTACCTACAATAGCCATCTCGGGAGAGCCTGGGCCAAGTTCCCACCACTTTCCAACTCCAGGATGGGCAAGGACAGGGCCAACAACTAGGTGAATGGCGACTAGGTCAGGCAAATCAGCTGGAAAGATTGGGGCCTTAAAAGTTGATTACAAAATCTAGGGGCAAATAGGACACCCCATGGGGACTGTGTGCTCACACTCTCACCCACCCCCACCCTGCCTGTGGATCCAGGCCACGTGCCCTGGAGGCTTCCTGGGGAGGCCGAGGTCAGGGAGGACAGCCCAGCAGGCTGCTGTGGAAGGAGAGGCTGAGGATGCATCTTTCTGCAAACACCAAAGGCATCCCTGGAAGACCACACTCCCATCTCCTCTGCTCTCCCTCCACCGCGTACAGCCAGTTGTCCCCTCCCCCAGGAGGCAGATGAAGGGCTTGTGAGCTGAGTCCAGCCACAGAGCAGCTCAGGCATCCCACAGCCAAGAGGCTTTCTTCTCCAACCTCCTGCTGAAAAGTCAGCTTTATCAGGGGGAACATGCGTGTCCCCGTCATCTGCCTTCTAACTAGAGCTGCCTGTACCCCAGCTGACTCCAAGATCACGCCCCACTCCTCAGGAAAAGAAGGGCAGTGGGACTGTGGTCCCGAGACGGCCGGGTGTGCAGTAGAGAGGGGGCGACAGGGCGGGCGGTCAGGAAAGGAAAACAGGAGCAAGAGCAGGGCCCACCAGCATCAGCCTCCACCCGGCCTCCAGCCTCCAGGAAAGCCCTAGAAGAAAAAACAGGAACCCGAGAGATGTCACGTGTCATTCACCAGCGTCACTGGAGTGCAGGGAACAGGGGTGTCTAGGCCCGTTGGCCCAACAGGACTGTCTGGCCAAAGCCACCCTCCTGCCCTAGGAAGCTGCTGCCACATGGATCCCGCCCTGTCGGGAAGACAAGGCAGTCTGCAGCAGGCAGGGTCAGGACAGGGCTCTCCTGTGTCTGCCAGTGCTTCAGGATCTTCTGAAGACAGTGGTACCGCAGGAAGTGCCCCGCTCAGTTCAGTCTAGGGGCCCTTGCTGCCTTCCAGAGTGGCCTGGTGGCAGGTCCGTGGTGCACAGCCAGAATCAGCTGGGGCGAAGCTCTTTAATCTAAGGAGTTGAGTTATTGTACAAGCAAATGCAAATAAAGTAACAATATGGTTAGCATTTTTTCTTAAACAGAAATCACCCCCACGTCGCCCACTCCCCAACCTCTTGACTCTCATTTCACCCCTACAAGAGATATAAATGCCTAGATTGTGAATTTTCCATAATCAAATGATCGCATCAGCATTATTTGGATTCTCAGGGGGTAAAGAGTACGCGACATTGTTGATTGTGCCCCTAGATCCCTCCTCATGCTCCCTCCCCTCCCCTCCCCCACATAGCTATGGTTGCCCTAGATTATTTGTTACTGTACCTTTTCTGGGTCTAATACATGAGGCTGACCACGTTTCACCCAAGCCTGGGCTTAGCTCCAGCCTCCACAAATGAGGGAAAGCATTCAACCCTTGACTCTGGGTTTGGCTAAAGTCGCTCAGCGTGATTTCTTCCAATGCCATCCATTTACCTTCAAAGGCTGCAATATCGTTGTTTCTAATAGCTGAGTAGAACTCCATGGTGTGTATGTACCAGAGCTTTGGGATCCATTCATCCAGTGAGGGGCGTCTGGGTTGGTTCATGATTTAGCTTTTTAAATTGAAAGCTCTTCAATCGTGGTGAGAACCAAGGGCTGTTTTCAGCCCAGAGGAGCCAATGGCATCGCCCCCAGGGCCATCAAAGGCACCCACAAAGGGATGCTTTCTGCTCCAGAAGAAATCAATACCATCCTGGTGCTGGGAGGCAGACAGCCAATGACACCAGCACCAAATACGGCATTAACAAAGGAAGTGCCAGCCGGGCCCGCAGGTTGATAACACCGTTAACACGGAGAACTCAAGATATTCAGAGACTTTCTAGTGTGATGGAAGAAAAATAGGAGCATTTATCTCTACTTGCTTTTAAGTTGTGTTAGTTCACGTTGAAAGATGCATTAGAAGCATTTTAAAAGTCAGTAATATTATATTTCATTTTTCTTCCTTATTTTATGGACAGATACATTTCATTGCCAGGAATCTTCTGAGATTAAAGAGCACAACATGTTTCCAGAAAGTATTTAGGGAGATAACAGAGAATTACTCTTCGATGTTAAAAGTGCATTCAAAAATAGCAAGGATTGAGGACAAGCCAGGGAAAAATAAGCAGACAGTCCTTAAAGCATGGCAGATGCTTATTTATTTTTACCTTATTTCTTTGTCCCTTCACCCTTTGGGCAACTTAAATGCAGATATGATGGCTGGGGTTGGAGCAGCCATCTTGGACCATGAGGTGACCTTGGGAATGTAGACCAATCACAACTATCTAAAAAAAAAAAACAAAACTGTGGCCTTAAGGACTCTGTGAAACAGAAACAGCAGTGTCACACCAATCCTAGCATGTGCAAGAGAAATGAGCAGCTGTTCACGGTCAAATCTCAACCCACATTATTTATCCCATACCTAAAGCCTTTGATAATATGCATAAGGTTTGGAATAAAACAGCTGCCAACTTAACAGACAGGATTATTTTCAGAGTCAGAATAGAAAAGAATGCACTGATCACTGAAGTAAGGCAGACATAAGTATACGGCGGTGTCATCCGTGGTCCAAGAAAAATAATGGCCTCAGAATGAATCAAGCCCAACAGAAGCCCCTGTGGATGAGCCAGTCGCTCAGTGGGTCTCCAAAGGGCAGAGGCTGCACCTCTGCATGGAGCACAGCATCTGGATGCATAGGCTGCCCCACAAAAACTCACCAAAGGGGACCGGAGCGGGTGGCTCGTTGGTTACGGTGCTTGCCCAGCATGTGCAAGTACACGGGTTCAAACCCCAGCACCCACGTACATAACTAAGTGTCAGAGCAACAAAAGCCATGTGAAAAAAATTCAATAAAAATTGATTCTCTCTGTCTCTCTCACTGCCCTTCTCTAAAAACAAAAACA
Organism: Aplodontia rufa; assembly: GCA_004027875.1. Classification (NCBI taxonomy): domain Eukaryota; kingdom Metazoa; phylum Chordata; class Mammalia; order Rodentia; family Aplodontiidae; genus Aplodontia; species Aplodontia rufa. The sequence continues at coordinate 11,295 of PVKS010002072.1, read as the reverse complement.
AAAACAAAAACAAAAAACACCTCACCAAAAGAATGACCTTGAAGTCACAGATGTTCCACACATTCCCAGTGACTGAGTGACTAAGAAGCAAAGGACGGCCCAGGCGCCCACTCATCATATGTCCTTTTCCATGCAGAAGGACATAACACAACATGGAACCATCCAGAAGGAGGGAAAACGGGCCTGAGAAACTAAAGCTCCGGGATGCAGGTGCGAGGGGTGGTTGCACAGCAGCCCGAGGGAGCAGGAAGTTTTCGGCTCACAGGAATGTAAAGCTCTATCCTGTGGGGTTGGAGAAGAAAGGGATCCAGATCCCCAGGGTGTCGGTGCACGGATGCGCTCATTCAGATTTCATAAAGCTTAAAATTAAAAGATCAGCACCCAGATGTCTTTTGAATCTAAAGAGCACAGATGAAAAGAAGCGTCCCTTTGGGATTCCTGTCTGAAAATGTCCCTCGGCACCGCCAATGCCATGATTATGACGCCCACAATTACCCTACGCAACCCCAGCTGCACCGGGAGCTACGTGGGGCAGGAGATTGCCAGCACGTGAAAGGCAGGACACTAAGGGAATGGCGTCCTCAGAGGGTCAGGGCAGCTCCCTTGGTAGATCTGCCAAACATCTTTCCTCCTAGTTTAGGCGATAAAATCTTAAGTCCAAATTTCTTTGACATTACGGAAGACTAATGAAGCTCTACCAAAAGTACCAAGTTATAGAGATGACAGAACGTGGACGCTGCTGTATTTAAATGTCAGCCTAAAGTCCTGAATATGGAGGAGGAGGAGGAGAGAGAAAGGGAAGGGGAGGGGGAGGAGAAGAAGGAGAAGAAAGGGAAGAGGAGGAAGAAGGAAGAAGGAAGGAGAAGAAGGGGAAGGGCAAGAGGAAGAAGGAGGAGGAGGAGGAGAAGAAGAAGAAGAAGAAAGAAGAAAGAAGAGGAGGAGGAGGAAGAAGAAGCAGGAGAAGGAGAAGAAAGGGAGGAAGTGGAAGAAGGAGGAGGAGAAAGAGAAGAAATAAGGAGGAGGAGGAAGGAAGAAGGAAGGAGAAGAAGGGGAAGGGCAAGGGGAAGAGAAAGAGGAAGAAGGAGAAGGAGGAGGAGGAAGAGAAGAAGGAAGAGGAGGAAGAGAAGGAGAAGAAAGGGAGGAAGAGGAAGAAGGAATGGGAAGAGGAAGAGGAGGAGGAGGAGAAAAAGAAGAAAGGAGGAGGAGAACAAGAAGGAGAAGGAGAAGAAAGGCAGGAGGAGGAAGGAAGGAAGAAGGAAGGAGAAGAAGGAAAGGGAAGATGAAGAGGAAGGAGAAGGAGGAGAAGAAAGAGAGGAGGAGGAAGGAAGAAGGAGAATGAGGAAAAGGAAGAGGAAGAGGAAGGAGGAGGAGGAGAAGAAAGGGAGGAGGAGGAGGAAGGAAGGAGAAGAAGGGGAAGTGGAAGAGGAAGAGGAAGGAGGAGGAGGAAGAGGAAGAAGCGGAGGAGGAAAGAAAACCCTAGAACCTCGTCAGGCAACCTCCACACCAGCACACACACAACGTGCGCACTTCCGACCTCACAGACAATATGGCTTGGAGACGGAGCATTTAAGAGAAGGTGGGCTATTTCCAGTTGCAGATGGGCGACCTGGGGTTTCCCACAAAGTGATTCCTAAAGCCAAGGATTTAAGTGTTACGTGGACACACTCAAGACCTTTCAACTGCGTGTTTTACAGAAAAATATCAGGTACATCAGGAAGTTACCAGGGCAAGTGGCGAGTGGTTTGGACATCCCAGCTGAACCTGAGTCGGTCTAACTGTCTCCTCCAAGGCCAGGCCTGGGTGCGAGTACGAGCTCAGGGACGCCCTCACGTGGACCTCGGAACTCGCCAGCCAGGATCAGTACTGCACTAGCTGGTCCAGTGCCACCAGGGCCCACCCAACTTTCTGGACCATCCGTCAAGGTTCACAGGACCCCAAGACCATCCACATCCTCCATCAGCCCCACAGCACCAGAGACCCCACTCATTCCTTGGGACCTCAGCAGGTACTTTCTGTTCTCTTACCTTGTTTCTTGCTTTCCCGCAAAGGTATATGCATCTGCAATAATTAACATCCAAGAAACAAGTTTTGTTAAAGTAATCTGAGCACATGGATGTTTGTGTTTTAATATCTGCAAAATTTTTCTGTTACCCTAAAGAAATGAAAGTGATTCACCTGAACCAAATGCTCTTAATTAATCCTTTGTACTGTTCCAGCAATTGATTTTTCTATTTCGTTGATTCAAACATCTGCTTATTATCAAATGCTTATTAAGTATTAATCAAATCAATGTTGATTGAAGAGAGCACCTACTATGTGCTGGGCCCTGTGCTAGGAGCTGGGGATGAGCTGCCCTCGTGGAGCTCGGAGTCCACATCATGGGACAGCTCTGCTTGCAATGTCATGACACAGGTACAGATCTCACCTTTCCCTGTCCCAGAAAACAGCTGCAACGTGGAAAAAGGACAAGGTCATTATTCTTCATTTGCCAATCTTCTAAACACCTTAAAATTGTTATCATTTCTGATATTGATGTGTGCTAAATTTATCGGAGGAAGACACAGTGAGCATGTGCACTCGCAAGCTTTGAAGGTCAAGATCACATCAAAGGTTAATTGACTTTGCTGGAATTGCGGGTACAGCACACCTGCCCTCGGCCAGTCGGCTCAACGTCCCACCGCAGCAAACGGTCGGATCTCAAGGACACGGTCAAACCCCACAGCACACAAGGCCAGATTGCTGACATCAAAATTCCTCCCGCATTTGTGAGAAATTTAATAAAAACACTGAAATGTTTTTTATAATAAGAAATCCATGATATTGTAGGAAGAAGGAAGGAGAAGAAGGAAAGGGAAGAGGAAGGAGGAGGAGAAGAAAGGAAAAGAAAAAATCAGGGGAAATGAAATGCCTTTTAGAAAATTTGACTCAGGAGTATTCTTAGGTAATATTTATGGGAAGCACAAGCAACTTCCAGCTAAATTCGCTGTGAAACTTGCCTACCTGGGGAATATTGATCCACAGCAGACCTGCACCCAGGTTACAGGTACGAGGCAGGGTGTTGAAATACGATTGCCAACAGGCATCGGAAGCAATATGTGACTTTGTTACAAGCTGCTTCCATTTAGATTTATTTTTTGAGGGATGACAGAGCTGTTTCATTCATGAACTGCTTAGTTCCAGACCCTTCGATGTGCAAAGAAAACATTGCAAAGAAAAGTGAAGAAAGAGGATACTGACTGTTGGAGCCTGTCTACAGTCCAGGCAACAGCTGAGTGAATTCCGTCCTTACTAATTCTCAGCTCAGCGCCCCATGGATTCTGAGCTGTTCCTCTCTAAATACCTTTATTTGCTAATGTTTATAAATATTTACCCAAGTTGTTACCATGTGGTCTCCGCAGCACGGGAAGATAAGACTCGAAATCAGTTAGGGGAAATCTGCACATTAGTCAGGCTTGAGAAATTTCCATAAATGGCTAAGTCGCTTGCTCTGACCTCATCAGTCCCTAGCACAGTCCTTGAAGAGATGGAAGGCAGACGCCATCACGGTGCCTAGGAGGTGGTCCTGTGATCTTCCAGAGGCTGCCAGGTGCTTTACGTGGTCAACCCCCCCTGAGTCCCCAAAACACAGGTACACAGGGTGAAGACATTGGGGATGAACCTGAACCCACTCCAGCTCACATGGTGAGGAAGTGGAAAAGCTGCCATTCAAACCACAAATCTACCCACGCCGGATGCCCATCTGCGCACTGGGGACACATCAGGGCACAGTTTGCCGAGGTGCCAGCTAGAGGGAAGGCACCCCACCTGTTGAAGCAACCGGGTCCACATACCCCCAAGACAGGAAGAGAAGCCCAAAGCACAAAAGCTCCAGTAAGTGACCAGCTGGGCACAAGGCCACAAATCCTGAGAGTCCACCTACATGAAATCCTAGTAAAGGCCAAGCCACCATGACCGCCAGGAGCCGGGGAGGGAAGGACGGCTCCCAGGGCTCAAGATGACAGCAGGGGACAGACGCTCCTCAGTGCTCCTGTGGACCCCCCCCCCCGTCAAGCTCGCCCGACTGAACACTTACGGGGTGAATACTATTTTACAGAAGTTATACTTCGATAAATATGATGTTTCTTCAAGGGGGCTATAAGGAAATTGAATCATATTCTCTTTCTCTTCTCCTACCTGATGCTCAGGTAACCCTATGATTGGTGGAAAACTTGAATGTATCTGATGAACTAAGGTCTTCCATGGGTCCAGCCAGATCTCCTAGTGGCCAGCTCCTTTCTGTACCAACCTAACCTTGCCCCTCAGGAAATGCATCTTTCTCTGAAGTTCTATCCATCCATCAGCAAATGCCTGTGACTACGTATGACAAGAGCAGGCCCTGGGGTGTCAGGGAGGTGCAAACTATTCGTGCAGAAAGTCAAATGACTTCCCCTCTTGGCTTGGCCCTGCTGCTGCACAGCTGTGGCACCATGGGCAAGTCACTACCTCTCAGAGCTTAAATTTAGTTTTACAAAATGGGATAACAGTCACTCCCCTTAAGGGTTGACGAGAGCTAAACAGACTAACATAAATGAAAACACTTTTAAAAATTATTTTGATATGATGATAATTTCTACTAAAAAGTAGGAAGACAGTCTCTGCAAGAAACATGCAGGCTACGGCGGCATCTATAGCTGAAGCCACAAAATTTAAAGTTTTACTAAGTGTTTGCTCAACCAGATTCGGTGCAGGCCCCATGTGCATTGTTCCCTGTGCCCAGCCACATACGGAGCACACTGAGTGACGACTTCTGGGTCATTAGCAGCACAAGGTGGCAATGGGGAAGGATAGGATTGCTACATGTAGGTAAACGCAAATCCAGGAGAGACTGAAACAGTATTGATTGTTGAGGTGGCCTGAATACTGAGTGACAACCTTTTATGATTACTGAGAAGTCACTGCATTAAACTTGGTCATTTAATAGACATACAGACTTTCATGACCACCTCCACTCACTCTAGACAGGACAACTGTTCATTTGGTAGAAAGTTAAGGTCAATGGTAGAACAAAGTTTTGCTCTGCAATTATCCCAAATACATTCTTTTGGTTACCTGAAATGACCCCTAAGGCACTGTGGTCACAAAAAAAATCAAATACAGATATTTTTTAAATGCTGCAAACACAAGCCCCCAACACTGAGGCACCTGGGACAGGAGTGCAGACAAGGCCTACTCACCAGGTACCTAAACAGGTAAAGGTTGTATATCATGATAAGAAACTTCATGAAATGGGTGCCACCCTCCCTCCTTGACAATGTCCACCTCGACCACCTGCAGGGCCCAGGTCTGATTCAGGATGTGTGGGCTCCAGGCATGCTCCCAGCAGGGGCCCTCCTTTCCTCTTTCCACCTGGACCTCTGTTCCCTGTCACTTGCATGGGACGGTGCACACTGCATGCCCAAGAGCCAACCACCCCACCTGCTTCCCTCTTCAGCTCCCCAGCTTGCCCTTCTGTGCTAGAGATGCACACCCCAAGGGGCATGGTGAACACTTGGGAGGACAGTCGAAGGGTCAAGAAAAAACATCTGGGATGAGGGCTGAGCTGCGGTCTCAGGATTGGGCAGATGTGGCTGTGTGCAGCTGGCCCAGGAGGCACAGAGTGTACCCACAAAGAGCTGGGATGCCCAGGGAGCATCCAGATGATGGGACATCCAGAGCCAGGCGAGCCCTGACATGAACCAACTAGCACCCCCAAAGAGGCTTGGCTGCAGGAGAAACAGGGAAGCCTGACCACCTCATATTCTTTGGGGAGTAAGGTCATAAACAAAGGAGCCTGGTCACCGCCAGAACGCCAGTGACTTGCTCTTCTGGTCCGCACTGGGCACGGGGCTTGGCCTGCTGGAAGCCTGCTGGCCCCGAGGTGACTGCTGGAACACGGGGAGAAGGATGTTTCGTGTCCCAGTTGCATGACATTAAGCTGTAGGAAACACAGCATTCATGCTTACACCCTAATTCTAATCTCTCTTGCTCTTTCTCTCTCATATCTAGAACCATTTGGTTCCCATTACTCCTTTCTGCATCTAAATACAGCTTTTTCTCAATCATCAAAGGCCTGGCATGAGAAAAGTGGACGTGGGATGTTTCGCTGTCCGACCAGACTATTTTAGGAAATTTAACCAGATCATTTCTGCAGGAAGTTAGGCCGAAAAGCACTTCTCCCCACACCCATCCAGGATGCCGGCACTGCGGCTCCCTTTGCCAGCCAACGCGGCAGACATGGCCCAAAGGGCACACGGTGCTGGCCTCTTATCCCAGCCGGAAAAGACCCTTTACTGCTTCAAAAGTAGAAACTGTTCTGGACAGCCAGCCACGCGCCGCAGAGATGCAGCAGGAAGGAGGCCTGCCAGGACCAGGAGGGACCTCCAGCCGATCTCCAGCAGCTCCAGCTTGTCTGATAGAAATGCCTGCTAGAGGCTGGCGGACGACAGAAAGGAAGTCAGCTCTCAGAACCTTCCTGCCCCTTTCAGGAATGCTGATTTGTCCCCAGCAATTCAGAGCTGTTCTTGCCCATGGTTTTAGATGTGTGAAGCTCTACAGAGTCACCCCCTGGTGTCTGCGCTTGCTGGGAGGCACTAGGGGCTTCCCTGTGTTTACTTTCCCAGTCCCCACTCTACCTACCTCGACTTCCATAGGGACTGCTTCCCTGGGTCCCCTGTCCCTCTGTGGAACCCTGCCGTCCACTTCTGCACTTTCCCTTGGCCACAACGCTGACCCTTCCCTGACCAGCAGCCCCTCCTCACCTGCAAAGCGCCAGGGAAAGGATGGAAGCAGATGTTCTTTCCCTGTTTAGTTACTAGAAGTAATGTTTACTTTGCTACCAGCAAACAGGCACCCTAGGAGTAGGAGCTAGGACAGCTAGGGGAAGCCACGATGCGCCTCTTGCCTCTGCCATCCAACTCTACCCCAAGAGCCATGGCTGCTGCTGCAGCAGAGACCACTGCTGAGCGAGCATCCCAAGGACTCATGAGCACCGCTTGGGCTACTCCGAGGCTGGACCAGAAGCCTCGCTGCGTGTGCTGCACCCTTACTTCCTCCAAGACTCCAGGGCACAGAAGGTTGGCATCTTGAGTTAATGCAACACCAAGGCTACAGTTTAAGACGCTGGTACTTGGACCTATACCCTACCTTTTTAAATGAACTTCAACTTGACAGCAATACTGACACAAATTCTCCTGCTGAGTGGTTACTGAGTAACAAAATCTAGCGGCAAAAATCAGGCGTAAAGGTAACGCTGTTGCAGGAGTTGAAGTACAGCTTGTGGCAAACAGCTTCCCCGGTGATCCACGCCCTGGGCTTCCCCAGCAACCGGACCAGGTCTTGCACACACGCACCAAGGGTCTCTGGAAGGACATATCCATGAGATAATTGAATGGCCTGAAGAGTGGAATTGAAGCACGCTGGGAGGCAGGGAGGGAAGGGACACTGCTCCCTGACAATTCTGTTGTCCTGTCTGAATTTTGAACATTGTTAATGTTGTTCCCATTGAAAAAAATGGATAAATAATGCTATTAACAATTTTTTGAAATAAGGTATCTCTGAAAATTGCATCTGAAGTTAAACAGGAATGTACTTGCGGCTTTATTGTCAAAGAAGTTTGTATTCATGATGAACAAATCAGAAGTTGGATTTCTAGCATAAGTTCAGCCAGCATCTTCCGAGTTCAATCCTGTGGCCACAGGGACACCTGCCTGATTGCACTTCCCTTACAGTGACTCACGGACCTTAAGTCACAGCTACCGGTCTCTCTCTGCACCCACCCACAGTGCCATCCAGCCCCCCTACTAATTCCCCCACCCGTCTCTGCAGCCTCACTTGGTTCCTGTTCTCAGAGCTTTTTGTTCAAGAGACAGAGGATCAGCCGCTTCATTGCTTCCTGTGGTTCCTAAGGCCATTTCCAAACAGAGTTCGGATGTTGAAGTGAGAGTAAAGAGCTGCAAAACTAGTCTCTGTTATGGTCTAGATCTGGAATGTTCCCCAAAAAGTTCATGTGCTGAAAACAGGGACCCAATGCAGAAGGTTCAGAGGTGGGGCTCCTAGCAATGACTGGCAGGAGGTGTGACCTCATCTGTGCATTAATCCATTGGTGGATTAATAATTTAAATGGGCTTGGGAACTGCAGGCAGGAAGGCGTGGTTGCAGGAAGCAGGTCACTGGGTGCTTGCCCTTGCGTACTGAATCTGTCCCTCGTCCCCAGGCTCCCAGCTGCCATGAGCCAAGCAGCTTTCCCCTATCACACTTTCTGCCATGCTTCTGCCTTAAAGTCAGCCGACCACAGACCTAACCCACGAGCCAAAACAAATCTTTCCTCCTAAGTTGCTCCTGTCACGTATGTTAGTCACAGCAATGCAAAAGAGCCACACAGAGCATGTTTACAAAGCCAAGATCAAGCACCTTAACCATGGGTGGTAATATCAGCATGGTCTCCCCTGTTAGGTGTGTGCATGCACATGCTGATATTCCCCGCTACATGGGACAAGAACCAGGTGTGGTCCCCTGTTATGTGTGTGTGCACACACGCTTATGCCCCCCACACGCACACACACACGGGGCAAGGACCAGGTGTGGTCCCCTGTTACCTGTGTGCATGCTCACACGCTGATGCCCCACCCACACACACATGGGGCAAGGACCAGGTGTGGTCAGCAGCTTCTGCAGATGCCTGGGGCCCAGCCTCTCAGGGGCAGACTCACCATACACCTGCACATCACACCCTCTGCCTTGGGACTTTCAGTCATTGTCCTTACTGGCCGAGTGACTAGCTGTGGCCCACAGAATGTGAAAACACAACAGCTTCTGCTCTTTCAGAGCTGTGACTCAGTGTGGTGTTGTCACTTCCTCACCCCCACAAAGACATCCTGATAACGCTGCTCCCACAGCCTGGGTCTCCTAGAATGAGAAAACCCACACAGGGCCCCATGGCCCCATGAGCAGCCCTGCGTAACATGCACAAGGGATAACGCGCATTTGTGGTCATGATAAGCCAGTGAACTCTGGGTATCCCGTGTTATGTTACAAACCTGAGCCATCCAAGTCCCCATTCCCTGGGGTTGGATCTTTGACTTCCTGGCCCCCATACACACGTGGTCCTGCTGTGGCTCACTGGAAGGACTCAGGGGTACCAACAACGGCACTTCACAGCCTCCCATCACACAGGAAGTCAGAAGGTCAACAGGACTAACAATCAACAACAACTGGTGCACATTTGGAAGTAGAATGTTCTTCCAACAGGTGCACGGGGCTGCTGGCTTGCTTTGGTGATTTGTGCCATTCAGCTAAGCTTCCTTTATAGGTTAATCTGGACATTGTGAAACTCATCATTGCCATGTCTCATTCGTGCTAAAGTCCACTCTGTAACTACCTACTAGGCGCCACCTGCATGCCAGGACCAGGAGAGCCTATTCCGTTGCTGTAGGCAACTCCACTGCAATCAAAGATTACACTTTTTTGCAAAGTAAGCAGTCCTACTATGTGAATTTAGGTGCTCAGAGTGGCAGACCAGGCAGGGAAGGCCGGGAGGGGATCTATGGGAGAATGTCTTTTCACATCCAGACAGATCTTTTCCTACGCCCTGGAGCAGCAGTTGAGCAGAGCAAGAACTCAGCCTCGACCTCAGACTGCCAACTTCACAGATGTGCTGCCAGCGGTCAGCGGCTGTGCCACCTTGAACAAGGGCTGCACCAAGCCTCGGGGTCCGCTCTGTTACGATACCTGCCTCGCACGCTGTTGATTATGAAATGCTGTTATTTCTGCACCGACAGTCATCACACGGAGCAAACTCCTCCTACATTGCATCTAACAACTTTACGTCCCCCAACATTCTCCACCAATCAATGAACCCTTACCCTTGATGCGTAAGGGGCTTTCTCTCCTAACTGGAGCCTGCATATGAGCAAGAAGGAAACAAAGCTCATTGCATGCTTAGATATGGGTTTCCGTGAAACATGGAGCCCTCTCTCTCTCTTTCTCCCTCTCTCTCTCTCTCTCACGCACACACACACACACACACACACTTTCTTCTCCTTTCCTTTTGTATACAGCAGGCTGTGTCGAGATCTGCACATGTGGGTTTCAGAGAGAAATTAGCAAAGGAAATTTCCCTTCCTTACTCCCACACAACGCATCTGCCAATCTCACACTTGGAGAAGCAGTAAGCAGAGAGCAGGCCACAGCCATAGAGAACAAATAACCAAATTCACAGAAATTTGGAAATAAAAACAAGTATTTGGTGTCTTCCTGCAAACAATTTCCAGCCGAAGAGCTCTCTTCTCTCGTGATCAGAAACCTGTAGGGACAGGGTGGAATATCAGCAAGACCGGGGAGGATAACAGAGGCTGTGCCTGCCTCCCGTCTCTGCCACAGCCTCTTCTAGAAGGTGTGGAAGTCCTTTCCTTTAGCTTCCCTCCAGGGACTCACTTGCAGGCCTGAAATGATTACAGCCACCAAAAAGGAGCAGAAAGGGAGACCAGGAGAATGGGTATGTTCCTGCTGGGTTAGCACAGAAAAGCACCAAGACCGTCCGGTCAGAAGAGACTCTGACAAGTCACATTCTTATTTATCTCCATCCTTCACTCCCTCCTAGCAAACCATTCAACTTAGAAAACAGGAGGGTCTCTATCCTGCTTGCAGGTTGAGAATATTTAGTATTTACCAAGGCCGTATTGTACCATAAGACATCCCAGGACATTTTGTGCCAGTTTACATAGGAAATGCGAACATGAGTGTATTTTTCATTCATTCGTGGGGCTGCCTTCAAAGAACTTGTACTAATTATGAACAATATGAACCATTTGTTCATTTAATAAAAGTTTATTGAACACCTACTATACCTAGGTCCATTCTTGGTACTGAAGATTCAGTAGAGAACATAATTGACTTGAAAATCTTGCCCTCAAGACTCAGCTGTTCCAGCGGAAAGGAAGAAGTTAACCAGCCAAGCAAAGGAGCAAGGCTTTATTGTAGTGGATGAGATTAGAACCAAGGAGAAAAATGAAGTATGGAGGAGGGGTACGAAGAGTAGAGGGATTTCAACTGCAGAGAGGGCAGCTGTGAGGCTCAGTAGAGAAGTAAGCATTTAGATGAACATCTGGAGGAGGCCGGGGCCCACGCCAGTCCAGCTGGAGGAAGAGGGTTCCCAGCAGAGTGGGCAATGCCAGTCCAGCTGGAGGAAGGGGCTCCCAGCAGAGGGGGCAATGCCAGTCCAGCTGGAGGAAGGGGTTCCCAGCAGAGGGGGCAATGCCAGTCCAGCTGGAGGAAGGGGGT